>JANUHK010000473.1:0-14713 GCA_026319125.1 Colletotrichum noveboracense | reverse complement strand
TGCTGCATACAGAAAAAGAAAGCTGACCGCGATGGGCGTGAATATTCGCGATAATGGCATCCCATTCCATATATGCAAGCTTATATAATACGCCAAGCCAAACCAACCCAATATATCAAATCCGGGGGGTCAGAAGTTGTTTGATTGATAGTTGGCAATAGCCTCAGTTGTTTGATTTGTTTGGAATTTTGATTGATAGATTGGCTTTAGCGGCAGCGCTGCCTGTGCATATTACACAAGAAATTGCACCTTCGGTCCGCCGCCCCTCGGGGAAGCTGCGGAAGCCATTAGGCGTTCAGTAAAGCTGTTTGAGAACCAAACAAGCCATATATTCTGAGAAGCTACAATTCCAAGAATCCCCGCGTATGTCACCATCTTACAAGGCGATTCGTCTACAACAACACTATTTCTATCGCATCAACGACCCACACAACATCTACCTTACTTCTCCATAGAAGAACTCTACTACGCGTGACAGCATTCATGTGAATAAGGTGTTTCTCGGCCCGGTCCTGTTGGTACACCCTGACCGCCGTGGATCCTAAAGAAACAATCAAGGCTCAGGCGACACCAGCAGCCTTAGTGACCATCTCACCAGCCCATGATCTCGATGACGGGACATGCTCCCGAGATCACATTTGCAATGCTTGGAACACAAGAACTGGGTGGCTGTCGTCCAAGAAGAGCGGGAGAATTCTTGTTCCGCCACGCCTCTACTCCATTGCTTCTGGAGCCTGTGACGAAGCTCGTCTATTTGGATGAGAGGCGCAGTTGGAAGAGCCTCTGCCAGTGGTTCAGGTCGAGTTTCTATCCACATTAGGCACTCAAAAACAATGACACCAGGGTAATATGAGGCAGAAGATTTCCTTGCAACAACAATTCGGGCCCTTTTCAATGTCAGCGAAGGTACCCGCGTCTGTTGTCTCTGTTGTAAGGGTCGACCCCATACGGGATATAGGGGATACTTAGGGGCAGTGCATGGAGTTGAGTTCATGAAGCAAGCCCCCAGCCTTCGACTTGAGTATCGCAGGGATCTGAAGGTGACCTAGATTGCTTCTCATCGGTCATGAATCAATTTCTGCCACTCTTCCAAACCAAGCCTCCCTGGCGGATACAGCCCGGTCACCTACTACAAGGTCCGGCCAGAAGGACTTCGCACCAAAATGGAGTACCATGTGGTCTGGGTATATCGTGGAACATGGATCACCATCTGGCATCCTATATGGACCGCACTAGTGACCATATCAAGCGACGTAACCAGATCTTGCGTCGAAACGAGATCGGAGTTCACGCTTCGATACGAAGTCTTCCGGTTGGCGGCTCCGACGATGCCACAGCCCGATACTTCACCATCTCAACATAGTACACATCGAGATGAATTACCCCATCCAGGACTTTTGTCTGCGAGGATGATCTAGGTTCGTGGGGTCATGGCGAATAGCTATGTATGAAAGCTTGTAGGCTAAGCCACCCAAGGTCTGGCCGCCTCTTTTGCGCATCCGCCATAACCCCAATTGGTATATCCCAGAGTCGCTGAACGACGAACAAAACAGTTGTATCACTCGCAAGCGAGCCTAAATTTGATTGCGTGAAGCTGGGAACAAGCTCGAGAGAATGTACCGCAGAAGCGCTATGAAGCCTTCATCGTGGACCTACCAGCGTAGGAGCGATTTCCCTTCTATTTGTCGAAGGCTTTGCCATATGTCTCAATGACGCTCTACGATTCCCGGGCCTAGAGAGATACGTCTTCCCATATAGCATCAATCAGGGAAGGTGCGGATGTCGAGCATGGCTAGTGCAGACCCCTCGAAAACCCCAACATTCTCATGCAGCACCTGCCAGCCGGTACAATCCTGCTGCTGAACTACTTTAAGGCGCGACCGCCCGATATTACATTTACCGAGAGATTGAGAAGCCACCGAATTGTGGCTCAATGGACTGTGTCCTCTCCTTTTATCCAGCCTCATGCAAACCGTCATCTCCCCTCTGAGGATCGGGTGTAGTGAGGCTGGGATATCGATAATTCTGCAGCACTCCTTTCATTCGCAGCATGTTCGGGTGCCCTGCCTACTCCTTGAAATATCGAGGGCTTCTGTCAGGGGCCCATGAACATGTCTGTAGACGCAGATCTCTCAGCTTTCCGGTGGTTGGGGTAGCGCTGTGGTATGCCACGAGAAACGATGCCCTCACCGCGTGTTGCGTCATGAGCACGATACAACACTTGTGACTAAATAAAAGGCCGAGGGAACTTTACTATGAATACAGGAAATCTCGGTTCCTTTGGTTTCCGAACGCGGTGCTTGATCCTGTTCCGAAGCCTCTACCGCGAACGATTCGACACCCGCTCTCACATCATGATGAACGCCCCATACAGAATACTGACGGGCGGGGAGTAGAGGTATTTGGAGAAAATAACCATCGTATTTTCTTTCCTAGTTTCTATCTTCATGACCATGCTGAATCAGCAGAGGTTTCTGCGTTGGCTACTTGGTCCCTCACGTACGCGATGACGGTGACGATGATAGTACCTCACCATTGCTTCACCAAGGCAGGGTCGCTGATTCCAGTGGCCTTCTAATCCCCCTTCTGTTTGTCAACTCCGTGCCGAATAGAGCGACTCGCGCACTATTCGATGCCCTTGACGTTGGCCTTGGATAACAAGTGAGCGTGGGTTGGCCAGGTCAGATATCTCCAATACTACTAGGTAGTATTTCGTTGAAAACGTTCAGCCGGAAGGCCTGGCCTGGCCTGATCATAGCCATCAAAAACGAATGGCTTGGCCTCTTCATTAACAAGCTGCTTCAATGGACAATCGAGTTTGCACAGTCTTTGCACAAGGGGACGGACAGTATTTGGCTACACAAGATGCCAGGAGCCCCATGCACCTGAGACCCCAAAACGGACGTCAATCTCTGTGCGCCGATGAAGGCAACCGAGAGTGGCTCCGGCAGGGAGTCCACCGATCCACCTAAGAGAGTACTGGGTCACCACAAGAGAACGCTATCCCGGCAGCGAACTCGATCTTGAGTCTAGACCAGGAGCATGTCAACCACCTCGATCTCAGAGGCGAAGGCATCAGAACAGGAAGGAAATGGTGATGCTATATTGAGCGGGCATCTCTTTCTCCTACTAAAATTGTTTTGATCTCTTCACAGACTGTAAGACGAGGAGATTGTGTTGTCATGCTGAGCAGATAATGCTGGCAGCCTTTTGCCATCTCTGTCACCTTGATTGTCCAAGATTCTACCTCCCCGAAATCTGAGGCCAGAGTAGGACATAGATGTTCGTTCACCATTCCCGGGCCCCTCTCAGGACAGCGATTCCCCTATGAAGGGCTATTCAGTCTCACCAATCGCCAGCGGATCGACCAGAGCCATTCTCTCCAACGATGCCAAGCTTGGCAATCCTTCTGACAGCGTAGGCCAAAATAGAAAGTCAGAGAAACAGCACGACATCGCATTTTCCATGCCAAAGCTGGGAATAACCAGCGAACCTCCGAAGAGGGGCATGCCCATCAAATCAGAAGATGGCGTAAGGGCTTGGGACAAGGAACCACATAACGCCCAGTTCGGGATACCTCCCATGGAGAGCGGCGGCGGTGTCTACACTAAGTACACGACACAAGGACGTCTCGTGGAGATTCCATGCACACTCGGGGAGGATGTGGGCAGTCATCTTGGCCCCGAGAGCCACTGAACCGGCGAGAGCATTCGCGCGCCCGCCGAAATTTGTATGGGTATAAATTTGCGGCTTGTCTCGCGCGAGTAGTCAAATTTGTTCTTGCCGATTGGACTTGAGAGGACGTTGCGTCTCTGGTGGTTAAACAACCGAGAAACGTTGAGAATCGCAGCAAAGGAAGAAGAAGAAAGACCGTTTTGATGTTCTTTTAGTAACATCTACCTCATCTAAATCACCATGTCATATTTCTGAGAGCTGGCTATCTCGTATATCACGGGGGATCTTGGGTGAGGGCTGAAGGTCAATTGGAACCATCAACCCGTGCGACTTGACCTCCCTGATCGAACTGGCGCAAATGACCTCCAAATATTCATGAGATTCACTGCCTGAGGCTCGCTGACATGACGAAGTTCAGCTTAATGGAGGACTATTTCCCCCCCTCATGCGAGAGTGGTTTCGCTTACTCTCCTTACCCTCCACCCTGCCCGCGACATGCGCCAATTACGAGTTCATCACGATCTCAGAACTAAAGGGCCTATTGTTCTCTGGAAGAAAAAGAAAATGGCAGAAGCTTAATCGTTTTTATTCGATGTCGGGTCTCAACCTCAAAATCAAACGCAAGCACAGAACCATCACCGGCTCAACCTGAGGCCGACTAATAGACGCGGGGTATCTTTAGTACCAAACACAATCTCAACACACACAGATAATCACTCTCAGACGTATGCTCCAAAAATGAGGAGACGACCTTTTTGAGCCACCTTAGAGGACAATGTATGTTCCGTTGCTCTCATCTTTAGTATATCTTCATCAACTCTGGCGTCATCGACAGATTTACCAATTGACGCCAACTGGTGTCACGACTACATTAGTATTTGATGGTTGAAAAATGGTATAAGTCTTCCTTCCAAAGAGGACAAATTACATTTCAATCACTGGAAATACCCTCAGGCACCATGTGACTGATGTTGACAGCATTGAAGACAAGTTCAAAATGCTCGTCTCTGCTGTTCCTGACATCACAAGGGACCTCCCGTCGAAGGCAACGTCATCATATCAGATCATCAGAACCCGCGGGGTACATTGCTTGCTTCCTGCTCTATCAATGATCTGTTGGGCCTACCCTATGTCAGGTCTTCGCATCAGGCGTTCTCCATATGCCTTGAGAACCCCGGGCCCAACATCTTGCATGGGCGTGAAACCGAAGTGCAGTTCTATCTCCCCCCATGAAGAACAAGGCCACAGATGCGTTTAGCATACTCAAAATTCTTCCCGGAAATCACTTCGCCTCGAAGAACGCATTCTTCCGAGTACTAGACAAAAACTACGGAAAACAAGGCCTGCCAAAGTTGGAGTTCTTCTCTCCCACTTGAGTGGACACTTGAGATATCCAATACATGCAGGAATTTGATGCACTGCAAGCATCGCTGTGTCTTTAATCGGCGGTGTTCATATGAGCAGGTGATGTGCCCAGCTTGAATTAGCTGGGCAGCTCCTGAGGGAAGAAGTAGAGATACATCATTCAATCTATAGTTGCTCATTACCTATCGTAATTAGCCCATCTTACCAGGGAGGAGGTGCGGAAGGAGGGATACCTATTCTCAGCCGTGGCGCAATGGCTCATGGAGCACCCCGAAGGCGCGGAGGAGGTGGACACTATGAGTAGTATCGCCATTCGTTGGAACGCTACTATGCCCATGACTCGGGACATTATCACGGGCCAAGCCGAGCCCCTCCCGGCCGAGGAGAGCACCCCGTTCGACTACTTCACAGCCGTGGACCTGCGCCTCTCGGACCCCGACGAGAGAGAGGAGCTTTTCAGGGTGATGGGTATTGAGGAGGTGGTCACCCCGAAGAAGAAAAAGGGCAAGGTCGACATGTCGAACCACTTCACCGAGCTTGAATTGTTTGATGCCAACCGGCCTAGGATCACAAAATCCTTTCTGAAGATCCGCAAAGATGAGTAGCTTTCAGCTCTCCGAGACGAAGGGAAGCAAGCAATCTTTGCCGTCTGTTCTTGGAGAAGAATTTGTACACACGGCCTGATATTTCGAATTAAAAAGATTCAGACATGCCGGACAATTGCACTTAAGAAAGCCCAGAAGGAGGAATGCTTCCAGGAGTGGATAGGAGCGACTCCAAGAACCCAGCCTCGACCTCGTGCTGGGCCCTCAGCGAGTCGAGAATCACCCTGTCGTTGGTTGGTGGAGGCTGAGATTGCGCCCTTTGATGGGTCCGGGCGGTGCTAGTGACGGGCAACCCATACCTCGATGAGCTCTCTTACATTGGGTTTAGGAGGATTTTGATATAGGTTACAAGGAAGATAAGGAGGACACTGCGAGGACGAATTTCAAGCTCTACGCGTCTGACCTGACATGAGTTGAGCTCCTCAATGAGAAGTTGGGAGGACGATTCAGGCATCTTTGCCTGGAGAACCGGTGCTGTTTATAGCTACAGAGGCCTCTCACTCATACAGCTGGTTTTGCTGTGAATTTGCTGCGCCCGCATTTATCAACAGATATTATCTGATTGATCGCGAGAAGATACTTAAAACCATGAGTCTAATTCTACCTAGGTAATGAGGAACTTAACTGTTAATGTGAAGGGGCCGAATGATTTGATCCTCGATTGCTTGTTCGTTGGTTCCTTGATTGTTTCCAGGAATGCATTGGCGGTCTTGGTTCATTAGCGCCCAGCGATGTTGGCACAGTGACATGCCCTTAGTTGACCGTGATACTTATCGTGACACAGAAAGTTGAAACTTTCAATCCGAGTCAGAGTCATAGTCCACTAACTGGAGTTTGGCAACTCCTCCTTTCTGCAGCACCGCCAAAGGTTTGGACCGCTTTGCAGGTCTTCTTGAGGGGAAAGCGGCTGTGGCAGACTGCGTTCCCGACATTTCTGTTGACTCAGAATGATCCAACATCTCTGCAACATTTCTCTTTGCGTGGAAAGAAAAGGCTCGCTTTGCCGCCTCCGTGTCTTCCTTCTCTTCCATGTTCTCAGCAACTATCGCACTGGGCTCAATTCCCGCTCGACCAAGCCTCTCTCGTCGTGCATTTCGGAAGCGAACTTCGTCCAGCGCATCAGCAACAGCTATTTCAGTCTCAGCAGCATGGGTCTTCTTTTCGAGCTCTTTCATTGCGTCTGATTCCTGGTTATGTTGCCCCTGGCCCTGTTCCTCTTGCTCGAGGCGGTCCAGGCGTGCTTCGATGGTCTCGTCTCGTTCCGTGTTCGTTCTCCATGGCTCTGTATTGCGCTTCGCCCCAGTCTCACAAACGTAATCGCCAGCTTTAGGATCAGTCCTGAATGCGATTTCGGAAGACTAGCACGGGTGGCATTCGTCAGTAATATACAGTCCTTATCTGAATGGGTATGGAGGGTTGAAGGCTTACACATCGTGTACAACGAATATAGAACCTGAAAATCTGAATACCAAGATATTTCTCGTCTGGTGTTGTTTTCCGTGCGTTGAATTTGCGACCGCGATAAATGAACTCGCCGCAGGTGGTGCATTGCATGGAAAAGGGCGCCATCAATCGGACCGTCTGCACGTTCGGCTTGGCTCCTCTAACAATGTGGGGGGTGCCCAAAAGTGGGTGACGGACGTTAGTCCGTTGAAGTTGCAGAGGATCAAAGTCGGGCGGGTAGTATTTCGAAAGAGCTTTTCGTTCAGACATACTGGAGCAGGACAGCGGAGCTGATTCACAGTGTTTGAAAAATCCGGTGATGTCGCCGAAAGGGGATAGAGACTGACGTTCGGCGCAATTGTGTAGAATTCAGGCAGCGCGAGAAGCTCTTGAGTGCCTAACTTACGTAATACACAGTCCGCCTAACCTTAAAAGTAACAGTATGGAGAACATGTCTAGTCTGCCTCAACGTTTATAAACCATTTCACTACTAATCACTGTTCCGACCTTGTGACTACCATCCTGCATTACGGAGGGGGGCTTACAACTTGAGCTTCAAGCCCGTCACTACTTCTTCACGCCGCCGACAGGCAACAACCCACTCATATGGGCGCCACACCGCAGCGGTTCGAATCATCCCCCGCAAGCCAGCATGCATGTGTTCTCCCAGTACGCTCCATCAGCATGTATTTCCGCATAACCCTTTGGAGTCGAAGCCGATGTACAAGAGAATTGCTGAACATCCTAGGTATTCAGGTGCCGAAGACTCCACATCGGGCCGGGTGTGGGTCACCTCAAGCGATGGCACCGGCATAAGTGGGGCGGTTCGGCCGAGTAGAGGTTCACTGGCACCGGCATACTGAGCTTGAAGCCAGATGCTGTCCCGTAGGTCCCGTCGGCAGGTCAAATCGCCCCTTAGCCACCACCAGCATATCTGACCACAGTTTTAGTTACCCTCCGATATCCCGCACTCCCCGCGTTGAGCCAGTGTCTGTTGCCAAGGGTATCGGAAGCGTTGGCCCACTAGCCTGCGGACCCGGATTTAAAGCACTGCATTACCTTCTTATCAACTATCAGTGTATTGCAGCAAACTCAGACACCACACTGTGTTCGCACCTTCATTTTGGTTCACACTGTCGCATGCTGAAGGGTAGCATACCAGTCAAGGAAGCCCATGCCTCATCCTTATCGTGGTGCCCGGCGAGGGCGATCTCAAGCACGCGCCAAAGCTTTGCGCGCCTACATACTGGTCACCCTGACCTTCTTACTTTCTGAATCTTCAAGGCACAGTTCCAACAGGTAGTGCCCTCGAATTCGCGACTTTAGGGACTCATCAAAAACCTCACGACCTACACAACCTCAACTGAAAGCCAAAAGCTGAAAATCAGACAGATCCTCACCTACGGTAATCATCGCGTCACCCGTGCGCACAAAGCCCGTGCCACCCGTTTTCCCCGTCTCGCCGTTTTGCCGAACACCCCTCTCGGATCACCGGTACTAACCCGGCAGCCCCTTGCTTAGTGTCTGGCTTCCAGTAAGGTTCAAGACATGTCACAATCTTTGGCGTTAGCACATGTTAGGCACCTACTGCAACAGCTTGCAGAAGGCAGTGGTAATCAAGCACGCAGCGGGGTTAGCAACACCAAAGGCCACCAATGATAAGATCTTCCGTGCCGTAGCTGCGTATCAAACAATCCTTCTCATCTAGTTGGATTCACGCTTATTCATCTCAAGTCGGCCAAGCCGAACTTTGTCTAAGCTCCGACAGCTACCGTTGGGCTAGTGCAGCTACAAATGTTGATTCGCTGGGAGCTGCGGTAACCAGTTGGTATGCGAAGCGAGCGGCTCGGTCTCAGAACACCGATAGGGTCCCGTCGGTGAGCTCGGCCTGGTAGACGTCATGGAGGGCGCGCAGGAAAGTGTTTTAGACCAGGCCCATAGCATTTCTCTACCCCTCTCATAGGTAGAATAATAATAAAGCGAAGCTTTTTCACCACTCGCCATCATTTTGTGTTATTCTCACGCTGATACGTGCAGGATCATTCATACATCATGAAGACCACTAACAGACCCGATGAATGGAAGATTGAGCAGGGCCTGGCTGGGGCTGAGCTTCCCGTCCTTGACATGACGGGACCCCAGACCAAGGCCCTTCCTCCTCAGATCTTTGGTGACCTGACGAAAGATGAGGCCGCCATCAAGAGTGTCGGTGACTCGAACAAGCTCTTCACTGAAGAGCGTGAAGGGTGGACTGGGTGAGTCGCAACCGGTCATGATGATGTTCTTCCATAAAATAGTCCTTTACAATCGCTGACGGAGCTCAACCGCACAGCTTCGTGGAGTGGGAGAACTATCCCGAGAAAAAGGCTGCGGCACACAAGATCTTGACCTCCCAGACTTTCCCTCCCAATCCCGAATTCCAGCTTGGTCCCATCCCAGCGACAAATCCCGTGCTTCCTGGTACCCATTGGAAGATGTGGCATAAGGCGGTCGGCGGCGCTCTTTCTCGCATCCCCGACGACTCTTGGGACATCGTCCTCAAGGAAAAGCACGCCGACATGCTCCATCTTCTCCAGTTTCCCTACAATGGCGAGCCTCCAAAGCGCCTTGTAACCGATAAGGAGATCACCCCGAACCCCCTCCACTTCGTCCGAAACCACGGCGGCATCCCGATTATCGATAAGGAACACTACAGCTTCCTTCTTGACGGTCTCGTTGCGAACCCCAAGTCGTTCACCCTAGATGACCTGATGGACGAGACCAAATTTCCTCGCATGGAGAAGACTATCACGATGCAGTGTTCTGGAACCCGACGCATTGAGCAGATTCTCAAGTACCCCGGTCAGGGTGACGAAGTACCCCAAGCTCCTTGGGCAGAGGGCGCGATCGGCACTGCCAAATACGTTGGAATTAGTCTCAAGAAGGTGATCAAGGCATGTGGTGGGCTCATTGAGGGAGCCAAGCACCTCGAATTCTATGGCGCGGACACCTACTTCAAGGACGACAAGACCATGAACTACCTCGTCAGTATTCCTTGGTCCAAGGTCAAGGCCAATGAGGTCATGCTGGCCTGGGAGATGAACGGCGAAGTCCTCCCGCGCATTCACGGATACCCCTTGCGCATCGTCGTCTTCGGTTACATCGGCGCTCGAAGCGTGAAGTGGCTCTACCGTATCAAGGCCATCAAGAACCCCACACGCGCGCCGGTCCAGAGCCAGGAGTACCTCTACTTCCCCCAGCAGGTCGGCAAGCACAACTTCAAGCTCACGGATGGCATCCAGATCCAAGAAATGCCAGTCAGCTCGGCCATCATGTCGCCCTGGACCAAGCAGGTCGTCATCCACAACGGCAAGATCCGCTGCAAGGGATGGGCCTACTCTGGTGGTGGACGCTGGCCGGAGCGCGTTGAGCTCTCGTCTGACGGAGGCTTTAATTGGTACACAGTCCCAGTTGAGAATCTCTCAAAGAAGCGCAAGTGGACCTGGAGAACTTGGGAGATGGATCTGCCCTGCGATGTTGAGGGCTGGATTGAAATTGTCTGTCGCTGCTGGGACAATTCTCTTAACACCCAGCCGCCTGATGTCCGCACTGCATGGAACTGGGGCCTGCATGTCACCAGCTCCTGCCACAGAATCTCGGTTTACAGTGTGAACAACACCCGACCGAAGACCAAGGCCCGCCTTCAGGAGTTCGCAGACAAGGGTATTCCGTTTGCCCCAATCACTGTTCCGCTCGCTTTCCCATCTCAGAGTTGGGATGATTATGAAAAGTATTGGAAGAGTCACGATCCGAGAGACGCCGAGGATGAGTAAATCGGCTCCGATCTATGATGCGAGTTTTTCTTCGCGGTGGCCTTCGTGAGGAGTTGCTTCCATGTCATATGGGCGCTATAACATGAACAGAAAAACAATAAAACAATGAACCAAAAATTGTGGCGAAATCTGGAATCCCCTTGCATCGAATGATGAAATTGTGACTTTGATCAAGCTCAAACATGATGTATGAAGAGTAGAACACATCATCGACATACTGATAACTGCCAAACACTGGTCGCGCTGACAACCATCGCCCTCATTCCAGCAGGCGATTGGGTCAAAACTACGCTGCAACGCACTGAAGCCCCCCTAATGAAGGACACCTTGCCCCAACAGCCGATCTCCGTGCTCATCTAGCTGCAAATGTTTTGGTCCAGGCTGCGGCAAGGCCACCTTGAGTAAAGCCGAGAACAAGCTTCCATCCCCTTGGCCGGGGCAACATCGGGATCCTAGCGTCTGCCAGTGAACGGGCTTCCCGAAAACGCGCCTTCGGTGTCTGCCGTAAAACACCGACTTGTCGCTGAAGTCTGCAGCATTGGCCAATTGATTGATGCTGAGGTTGGTTCTTAAGGCTCACTCATGATGCCTGTGCCAGAGTCGCCGAGCGATGCTTTTGCTGCCCATAAACTCTCACCCTTGCCAGATGTCCCCATCATCCCGAGGTCTTCAATGCCGTGAATGCGCCCTATTTGCACGCCTGCTATCCATCTTGCTAATGGTCTTTAATGTCCATTACGTATTGTGTGGTTGACCGCAATAAGTAAACTGTTTTGAAGCCCATCAACATGCTAGCGATTCGGATCGCTAAGTCCTTAAATCGACCCCTGGCACCAGCACGCACTAAACTCAAGCATTCGCGCCCGGCGAGCACTACTCTGATACCGGTCAACTGTAAACGTCCATTCTCTTTGCACCACAGCATCAGCTCACCGGCCACAATGAATCCCCAAGCCGTCGAAGCCCCCTTGACACAATCGGCCACCTTTCTCGTCTTATCGGCCACAGATGTACCAGATGCCCTCAAGAACATTCGATCTGCCGTCTCAAGTATCTCGGACATCACCAAGAACATTTCGACCCGCCACCCGAGCGCCAATCTCTCTTGCACCGTCGGCATCGGCAGCAAAATCTGGGATGGGCTCACGCAACTGCCCCGGCCGACGGAGTTAAGACCGTTTAAAGAGATCCGGGGTGCCAAACACACTGCAGTATCGACACCTGGTGACCTGTTATTTCACATCCGATCGGAGAGGAGAGACATGTCCTTCGAGTTTGAGAGACAACTCATGGATTTGCTAGGCGATGCGGTCAAGACGGAAGACGAGACGGTTGGGTTTCGGTACTTTGATGCACGCGATGTGCTAGGGTTCGTCGACGGCACTGCTAACCCCGTTGGCTCAGACGTCTCTGAAGCTGTTGTCATCACTGAACAAGATGACAAGTCCGAGGCCGCACCCGGGGGAAGTTACGTCGTGGTGCAGAAGTATCTCCACGATCTCAAGGCATGGCGCATCTTGTCTACCGAGAAGCAGGAAGCCATCATTGGGCGGACAAAATTGGACAACGTAGAGCTAGACGACGCGGAGGATGGACGCCAGCAGTCTCACAAGAGCCTAGCAACCATCGAGGACGAGGACGGAAACGAGCATGACATCCTCAGGGATAACATGCCTTTTGGATCTCCAGCTTCTGGGGAGTTTGGCACCTACTTCATCGGGTACTCCAAGAAGCTCTGGGTCACGGAGAAGATGCTTGAGCGGATGTTCATTGGCAATCCGCCCGGGCTGCATGACAGAATATTGGACTTTTCGAAAGCAGTCACGGGGTCTACCTTTTTTGTGCCATCGGCCAGGGTATTGGAAAGTCTTGGTAATGAATAAGTCTCATCTGAATCTGACATCAAGTTCCATTCGGTGGATCGCGCTGTTCTACTGGTGGGATGACAAAACAGGGGTCCTCTAGGATTAAGGGGTACGATCGCTAGTGGGACAGCATCTCCAAATGGTCCTTGCCAAGAAGTTTCAAATCATCGCATCGCTTTTGTTTTCACTAAATCGACGGGGGAGCCTGTTTCTTTCGAAGGTGATGAGTGGAATAATTATGGTCGGACAGTCCCCCAAGAGCGGACTTCTAGTCCGCAAGTTCGACATGCATGCATCCCCGTATTTAACCACGAATCAAGCGGTATGCCATTAGATGGACATTTTTATTCTCCTCGCCTTTCGCCCTACTTGTATGGAATCCACGGAACGCGAGGAAACGAAGGGATGCAATAGCCCACACGGAAAATTGTTTTTTCTCTTCACACCGTCTTACACATGTTGCCAAGCTTTTCAACAAACAAGCGTATACAAGCTACGAGGTGGAATTCAATGGGAATGCGTGGTGCCCTCCTTATTTTCACCTCATCTAATGGCAACCTGGCATCTTGTGATTTTAATTATTGAAGTGGGTGGCTGCTAAAGTCCAGCAACTCGAAAATGGCTCTACCTCAATATCATTGAGCATATCCGGAACTACTCTCTAGACTTGATCTACTCCCTCAACATGGTGACTATGGCCATTGCCAAGTTCCTCCCCGTTGCAGTTCTTGCCAGTCTCGTCGCTGGGCAAACTCTCAATATTCCAGCAAGGAGCGGTTCCATCATCTCCCTCCCTGCGCCGAGCGTGATTTCCGGTTCGAAGGACATGGGAAACAAAGAATACGACCGAGGACGCGCATGCGAGACAGACGTCGAGACACCGGGTGGCCATCCCGTCTTCATCCTGGACGACGGCGCGACACTCAGCAACGCCATCATTGGCATTGGCCAAGTAGAGGGTATCCACTGCAGAGGTGCTTGCACGCTGGAAAATGTCTGGTTTCGCAAGGTTTGCGATGGTAAGCTCCTTTTCAACAACACTCAGGAACCATATCATTGGTCAGAGGGTTGACGTAAATGACACAGATGCCATCACGCTCGTCGGAAACGGCGACATCCTCATCCAGGGAGGAGGTGCACAGTCTGCAGTCGAAAATGTCATTCTGCATCAAGGCAAGGGGACCGTTACGATCAAGGACTTCACCGTGGTAGGATCGAACAGGCTTTACCGTGCTTGCGGTAATTGCGCAAATAATGGAGGGCCTCGCAATGTTGTTATTGAGAACGTTAAAGCGAACAACGTGAAGCTTCTCACCGGCATCAACTCCAACTTTGGCGACGTGTCCACCGTGTCCAACTCATGCGGCGCAGCGGTTACGAAGGTGTGCCAGGAGTACAAGGGTGTCCAGAAGGGACAGGAGAGTTCGAAGGTGACTACTACGGCTAACTGCAAAGGACAAACGTCTCTCAGCGCATGTTAAATAGTCCAAAAGTATGGGAGTCGGAGTGACTATATGGCTTGGGCGAACATGAGTTGCGAACAATTATGACTGATCATCTGCGGAAGAATGTTGTGTTTAGGGGCGCAAGACTTCTTCAATTTACTACGTGTTTCTTCCTTCTGCTGACTTAAGGGTCCTTGTATTTATCATAGCCATCATCCGTATCCCTCCTCGTGTTTCTTTTTGCGAAGGTGGTCAAGTCTAGGTCTCCGTACCATGTTATATCGAGCCAACATTGAAGACGTAATCAATGGTAAAACTCAGGATCACAAAGGGAGGATCAAAGCGGCACCAGCCAGTATGGAAACCAGCGCCCCCCGCAAGGCAATCAATCAAGTTTGAGGCTCATAATTGACTTGATTGACACATCGCGAGGCCATACTTGATTGATTGCCAATTAATTGCAAGTAATTGCCAAGTGAAGCTATTCAGACCCACCAAGCAGT
>JANUHK010000472.1:0-14739 GCA_026319125.1 Colletotrichum noveboracense | reverse complement strand
CTCTTGATCGAGAAGGGGGCGGACATCACCACTACGAACAAAGATGGACGTACGACACTGATGTTGGCCTCGCAGAAGGGACATGAGGCCGTGGCGCGGCCCTTGATCGAGAAGGGGGCGGACATCAACACTCAGGATAATGGTGGATGGACGGCACTGATGTTGGCCTCGCTGAAGGGATATGAGGCTGTGGCGCGGCTCTTGATCGAGAAGGGGGCGGACATCAACACTCAGGATAATGGTGGATGGACGGCACTGATGTTGGCCTCGCAGAATGGACATGAGGCCGTGGCGCGGCTCTTGATCGAGAAGGGAGCGGACATCAACGCTCAGAATAATGGTGGATGGACGGCACTGATGTTGGCCTTGCAGAATGGACATGAGGCCGTGGCGCGGCCCTTGATCGAGAAGGGGGCGGACATCACCACTACGAACAAAGAAGGGCGGACGGCACTGATGTTGGCCTTGCAGAATGGACATGAGGCCGTGGCGCGGCTCTTGATCGAGAAGGGGGCGGACATTAACACTCAGAGTAATGGTGGATGGACGGCACTGATGTGGGCCATGCAGAATGGACACGAGACTGTGGCGCGGCTCTTGATTGAGAAGGGGGTGGAAACCAACGAGACAGACGTTAAATAACCATATATAGATGATCTCCTAGAAGACCCTTCAAATGCGCAGCCACCTCACCCAAAGGGTTATAGCAAAACCGACGCCATCGTCCAGCTTACTAGTAAGAGCACAATCAATCTTCTTGAATGGCAAGGAATGAAAGTTTTCCCCACTTGTTCCTTAAACTCTTTCATGACCTTACCATTGAGCTTGTCGATGGCTCATTCTGGTGGCTTATGAGATGCGGCTATTTTTGGCACTTGGTCAGTTGCAGAGCATCTAGCTTCGTGATTCGTTCGCTGTGTGCCCGTATCGCGGGGTAGTACCGCTGGATAAGGGAGCGCAGAGAGAATCTCACCAGGGGGACCTGTGATTGAGCGATGACGATTCTACGTCAACCCTGCATACCGACTTACACCTGGATATGAACTCACAGTGCTTGGGTTCGATGGGATGTGTACTGCATCTCTGATGGTTCGCCGCAAGTTCGCTCTCGTGGCTTTTCGATGTGCCGCTTGCTGCTCGATTACTTGCAGACTAAACCTCAGCTTGAGGCGTCCCCCTCGTAGTGAAAACCCGAATCCGCGCTTGCGTCGCTGGTATTTCCCTTGCAGGCAACCTCAAAAGGGTGACGTCTACAGCCTGTGAGAACGTGTGGAAAAAAGTGATATGTAATGGAGAAGCTAATGTATGATAGCCTCTGACACTCGCTGGCAGGCCACAGTAGTGGCAGCCGAGTGGCAGGGCCTGTTAACAGCCTGAGGCTGTGGTGTGTCTCGAAGCATGCTTAAAGACGGTTTGGATTATGTCTATAGGGGACTTTATAATTAGTGCAATCAAGAGAACAGGTTTCACTGCTGTTAACTGCAGAGAGAAGCTCAACAGGGGGATCTGTGAGTGAGCGATGAAGATTCTATATTAATCCTGCATACCGACTTCCACCTGGATATTAGCTTACAGCGCTTGGGTTTGATGGGATGTGTACTCAACTATTATGCGTTTACACGGCCATGCTCTCTGCCGACGTGGTGTGTCTCGAAGCATGCTTAAAGACGGTTTGGATTATGTCTATAGGGGACTTTATAATTAGTGCAATCAAGAGAACAGGTTTCACTGCTGTTAACTGCTGCAGATTATCTCTAGTAGATCTATAAGATTGTTCCCCCAGCAGACCATGCCTGTCTGTGATCTGTGCCAGCGCAGCTCTATATTGAGGAAAGCGGGGAAGGCCATTTTTGCAGTCTGCTTACAGTTGCTATCAAGCAAGCGTGAGGCGTCTGCATATAAGCGCACTGCAACTGGTCTACCTCGACTTTGTCTTTGGTGACGCCTCCACGAGGGACAAGCTGGGCCCTTCGCCGACCGTTGCACAGGTCAATGCCGTACTCAACGCGGCCAAGACATGCGCCAACGAAAAGTACTGCGAAGCTTCATGGAATCTTTGCACGCATCGCGATGTCCTCCAGCTTGCTGTGCCAATGCTCACTGCCGCGGAAGATGGCGTCTTCTTCATGCCTTGGTACGTCGTCCCCTCCTCGGGACACTCACAGATCCGGCGCTCCTGCACGTCCAACTAACCATACCTTCTAGTCCGACGGCTAAGATCATCGACAAGTACATTGATGGTCGCGGCCCATCCCGAAAAGTCGACTTCTGCTTCGTTATCGAGCCCGGTCCGCAGGCGGCTGACGCCATCCGCGCAATCCAGCACAGCGACGACCTGTTCAGCAGGTCCATCAACCATACCGATTACCAACCGGTGCGCTGCCGCCCCATCGGCTTGAGCATCGAAAGCAAGGTGGAGGGCCAGCGTCTCAATGATGCGCACGGCCAGCTTCTGATATGGCTGGAGGCGCAATAGCGACAGCTCCGTCGGCTAGCAAGTCGCGTGGACCCTCCTCACCCTCTGCCCGACTTCCTCCCCGCCATCCTCGTCGACGGGCATAAGTGGTCCTTCTTGGCTTGTACGTCGGATGGGAACCAAACGGTACGTTCTGGTTGTTTGTATGCCGGTCCAGAAGTGATGCGCTGACGATATCTTACCAGACTTTATGGACGGATCTTCCGTTAGGCACGACGCAGCAGCCTCTGGGCGTCTATACTATTGTTTGCTGTCTTCAGTCCATCGCGCACTGGATCAAGGGGGATTATTGGACGGCGTTTCAGCGCCTACTGTCACCGACTCCAACACCTGCTGAAACACCGAATCCGACAGCATGAAGGACCTACCAAGCTCTCAGAAAGCAATCGTCCTGGCGACGCTAGCCTGGAACCTCGCATGCACCAGGCAAAGATGAGCATGCCGAATCAAGTACATGCCGAGAGGTTGTTCCCTTCCTCTAGTAGAGTACGCGATGGCCTTCCCGCGACAAGATTTGTACGTGGATGGCACTTCCCTCGCTGGATTCAGCGCGCCCTCACCAAATTGCCCGGCAAACCGCACACGGAACGACACTCGGGTTAGAAGTTAGGTCAGGGCGGCGTTGCAGCGGGCTACAAATGTAGTAGCGTACTGTCGATTTAAGTGCTGAAATCAAGGGTTAGTCCCTACTTCTGTGTTGTTAAAGAAGCGCATCTCTAGTTGGAAATCTTTCTTAGTCGTCGTGATCGTCATTAGCAAAAGCAATTCTCTACGCAACACAATACAGATACCCTTTGCTTTTCTCGCCGTACCAACGAGTACACATTTGTGATCGCCATCAGCCTCGCTGCGAGGTGTGAGCGGGGCCAACCAACATCGTGATGTATGCAGCACGCAGCAGAATGGCGCCAGTGACGCGGCTTAAACTCCCAACCGCAACTTTCTACGACGTGTATTTCTGACGTACAAGTTGTTAGCAAGTGCTGTGCAGTCACATGCCTACTTGAATTCAGCTCGTTGTTTTTTGCGACCTGAATCTCTAAGCCACATCTTTGCTTGAATGCGGGCAGGGACCTTGCGTCTTCCCGGTCCTGCAAGGCAGGCAGGTCGATCATCGCGTAAACGAAGTTCGCGCCGGCACTTCGACGCGCACACCATCCTCCACCGCCCTCTTTTCGGCGCCACAAAACGCATATGCATCCGTATCTCTTGAGCGACGGATGCAACTGAATGGGAAATCTTGCAACGCCGCCACATTCTTCTCGTGAATTCTACCACGGGATCATGCTGTTGAAAACATACGCGAGGTTCGCAACGTCGTGACGCGGATGCCTACGTAAGGCCCGCTTGGCGCCTTTTTCTGCCAGCTTCTTCTGCCAGCTTCCATATGTCTGACCGCCTGGAAATGACGGGCCACGTTTTGGAAACCACATTTCCTGACGCTCCCGCCCCTCTTCGAGCACGACACGGACAACAACAAGCGCATACAGAAGCACTTTTCGCAAGTCTCGCAGCCCGAGTAGGCAACCCTTAGGTACGGATCCTCTCAGAGCACCCAAACCCCCAACGTCTAGATACCCCGCTGACGAAATCGCAGGACCGTCTGTCCCATGTCTTCCGCGCCAAGCCGATGGGCGGGCTGACGGACCATAACGCCAGCGGCCGCAACCAACCTTCCTGGCGCCCGAGAAACGAGGGGAAAGACCCCGACATCGCTTGCGTACCACATCGAGGAAACTGGCGAGGACGACGAAGGGATCGAAGGGATCGAAGGTCTCCGCACGCACTGGGGCGGGAACCGAACGAGCAGGTCATGTCGCGACAGGGGCATTTGACAGCGCCACGTTCTCGTGGACTATGCCCACATCGATTATTCGTACAGGCAGATGGAGACGAAATGGACACGGATATGGAACCACGGCGGCGTGGCGCCTCCCGACCCCGAACAGGATCTCGTACGCAAACAAACACCGCAAAGGAATCCGCAGCCCCCGATTTGATTCCACTTCCCTCCAGCGGCGCCCAGCCCTACCCCTGCGCCTCGGAAACACGGATGCCACACACGATACCGTCGGCTGCCGACGCCGATATCCTCGTTGTTATTGATACCACGAGCGGGTTCGATGAGGTCTCCTCCCGGGCATGGGTCACGCGCCGTGGACGCTTGCGTTCATCTCCTCCCAACGTCGGGCGCAAAGATGTCAACTCCAAGAAGCTTGGTATCATCACCGACGTCGACCCAGGCTAGAAGGATTCAGCCCATCTCGACTGAACAGAACCGGGTGTCACGACGGAGTGAGTATGGCGCGAACACTGGGAACATCATCTGGATGGATCGGGTGCATTTGGACGTACACGAGGAGATTTCTCCAGGGTTGCCGTGGTGAGTTAAAGGAGCAAGGGAGACCACGGAGGCAATGGGGTCAGGTTGGAATAATAGGTTGGAATAATAGGTTGGAATAATCCCCGCTCCTCCCAGTCCGGTCGAGGGCACCGAGACTGTAGGGCAAGGTCAGGAGGGCCCTTCTTTTGTCGGAGCGGTCGAGTCGTCGCTCGGCACAGCGGGCTCAATCAGGCCGCGCAGCGGCAGCCGAAGGTGGGTTGGTTTGACTCCAGAAGCAGAAGCAGGAAGAGAGAGTCGTACCAAAGCGAGTAGCAGCCCTCGCAGTTAGAGACGAAGCAACAGAGATTAATTGCAAATAGGATCAAGACTTAAGTTTGTAGATAGTCCGTCACACCATAGCTAATTCCATCCCATAACGTGTCGTTTAGATCATGCAAGTTGTACGTTGACGAGCCATCGCAGTCAGCGTTTTGCAAAACGTCAGCAGACAGTTGATTTCCACAAGCAAGGCGAGTATGACAGCGGTGGATCGGTGCAGTGCACAAGCTTGATACGAGTTCGCGTCGCAGGCACAAGGGGAAGCAACAATAGGTATTGTTGGTATCGAGCAGCAGTTAGACAGGCAGGGGTCATTATGTGTATATTGATGAGTATGATGAATGAATGGCTATGGGAAGAAATCCGATATTTATATAATGAATGTACGATCCCCTGGATAAGGATATCCTTGCTGACCTTATTCATACCTCTAGTTCAGCATAAGTCAAGTTACTTGACGTGAAACAATTGCTGCAACGAATGTGCTGGGATAGCCTGACAGTTGGGCTGTGCGAGTCGGAGTTTTTGGCGACCTGCATGACGTTGGCACGCAGCGGTATCTACGCCTATGGTCTGTCTGGCGGCCTCAAAACTTGTACCTGAGTACCACTGCGAGAATGATACGATTTTTTTTTTCTTTTTCTTTTTCGTAGCTCGCGATGCCCTCACTTCTTCTGTACCACTGCGAGATTGTCAGTCGTTAGTGCACGGACATTGCCAACATGTCGTAAAAAATTACGACATGTTCCTTATCCTATCTTATCGGATCTTATCTCATGCCATCATGGGGACGTGCGTCAACCTGCATCAAGGTACCTTACGTCAGAGGCACCTAGGCACCTCCGCCCAAATTTAGCACCAGTTAGTGCACGGACACCTCGGAATCTCCCCACCTCCAGAATGTCGCAAAAATTGCGACATTTTCAACATGTCGCAAGAAATCGCGACATTTTCCTTTCCTTATCTTGTGCTACCTATGTTGCGCACTGCTTAGTAACAACAGGAACACCCACAAGCAAACTCCCGCCCTCCTCCGTCTAGATAAATGCAATTCTCTGCGCAACATAATGCCCGGGCAGCTACCTCACAGATAGTCGAAAGACGGCGGGGTGCACCTCTGCGGTTTTCTAAGGAAATTGCGGGGAGATGACGATGCACTGCACGGACCAGGCTGTCTCACCTGGCCTTACTGGGTATCCCCCGTGGTATTGCAGGACTCTTCCCGTTTGCAATCCTCCATTTGCAACCCACTAGCAACAACAAGCCGCAGTGAGCTGCAACCGCCCCCATGCAGAGTTCTAAAGCTAACGACGTCCGTTTAATTATTCGCTCTTTTTAGGAAGCCGGCGCTTCTTTCCGCCCTTGTTAAGAAGTACCCTCTTCAGGAAGATGACAGATCCCCGACATCCGCATTGATCCCGACCCGCGTTGATCTCGACCCGCATTGATTGAGCAGTTGCCCTATTCAGGTTCTGGGCCAAGACGACAGAGATGCACGCCAATATCAAGGGTCTTTTGGCGCTGTCAGAGTCGGCTCAGGCCCTCCGCTTCGAAGCCTGGGAGGTCGAACGGATGCACTTTACCGTGGATTTTGCAGCTATCGACATGAGCGTCAGGAGCCTGGGCGTCACCTCTGCTGCTATATTCTACGCCGCCTAGGCGCTTGTCGTCGCCACGTACATCGACAGCGACAGCGCGCCGTGTTTGTCTCGGTTCTGAGCGGCCGAGGGCTGGATCTCCCGGGGTCCCTTAATGCCATCGGGCCCGTCATCAACGTCCTCCCGCTCCCTATCGCAGTATGCCGAGGGGCTCCGCTTCGAGAGTTCTTCTGGGGCCTGTTTGTCGACACAGTCTTGGAGGGCCTGACATGGACGTCGACCGACAACAGCTTCCGGCGTGAATACGAAGTCGGCCCTGTCGGTGGAGATGCAGTTGTCCAAGGCGCCGGCGGCGAGTCCGTGTGCGTACCCCAGGGTAGCCATGCCTGTTGGAGACCCGGATCGCTAGCACTTGCGGGCTCCCAGCAGCGTAATGGTCAAGGATGCACCGCTCGTCACCATTGATATACACTCCAGCTGATATTGCCCCCGGGATGCGCAGCTTGTGGCGGACTGTTATGAGCGAGTCCTTGGGACAGTCCTCACCATGATGGCGGACGCTAAGGTCGACGCCGCCCTACAGGGCATGCTCTCCTGCCCGTCCTACTCACAGCTGGGGCGATGGGGCAACGGCATCACAGGGCTTGCCACCTGACCGTCGGTCAAGGATGAGGACCTGGTTGCCCTATTCAAAGCCCCGGCCTCGGCAAATAGGGAGGGCGTGGCCCTTGAAGAAGGCGATCGGACCATAACATACGCGGAGCTGCAGGCAAGATCTACATGATCCGCGACATGCTGGCCTCGGCTGTGGCCCTAGGCGACGTGGTGTGCGTCCACTCGGACAGGTCCATCGACTGCCTCTGCGCCCTCTAAGGTGTCGTGAAGGCTGGCTGCACGTATTGCTCCATCAACCCCCAGCTGCCGGCTTCTTACTGTGAGAGCATCGGAGAGGCTGTATCTGCAAAGGCTTTTGTGACAGCCACGATGAAGTAGCTGGGCGCGTGGAGGCCTCGGCCTGTAAGGCTGGCCTGTTTGGTCGAGACCGTCTCATGCCGCTCGCCGAGAGACGTGACGACGATGGTTCCGACTTCGGGTTTCGCTCCAGCGGCCCCGTCGACGCCCCGGTCCCGGCCCCGGCCTCATCAGCCCGCGTACATCTGCTTCACCTTGGGCTCGACAGGCGTGCCCAAGCCTGTCGTCCGCACGCACGCCGGTCTCATCGCCTCTTAGCGAGATTCAACCATTCGTTTCATAGCGAAACCCGGGGTGCGCATCTCCCAGATTGTATTGGTAACCTTCGACAGGAGCATCCACGAGATCTTCTCTACCCTCACGTACGGCGCCACCCTCGTCCTGCCCTCTACCCCCAAGGACGTATTGAGCGTCCTGGCAAGGGTCGACTCTGCGATTCTCAGGCCCTCTATCGCGCGGGCGCTCCATCCGGCCGACCTTCCAAGGCTGCAGAGGGTCTACCTCTTCGGCGAGCTAGTTGCGCAGGCCGTAGCAGATGTCTGCGCCGCATGCAAGGATGTATACAACACGTACGGTCCCACCGAGGCGACATGCGGCGCCACCATCGACAGGGTCTAGAACGGAGAGGCCGTTATGATTGGGAGGCCAAATCCATTACCACGCGTCTCTATACCCAACTTAAGCGGCGGGCTAGCCCGGCCGCACATGGCGGGACACATCCGTCTGGCCGGCGTGCAGGTCTCCCAAGGCTACCATAGCATGCCCGATCAGACAGATGCCATCTTCAGGCCCAACGACATCGTAGGCAACAGGGAGATCAATCACAAAACGGGCGATGTGGTACACTGTGACGAGCACGGCGACCTCGTCTGCGTTGGGAGGCGGGACCAGCAGATGAAGCTGCGCGGCTAGCGATCAACCCCAACGACCTCAAATTCCGCATCGCCATGGCCGTCGCTGTCGTCGTCATCGTGTGCCGGACTAGTAGACGAGCTGCTGGTCATAGTACAGCCGGCCGGCCGGCCTCCGCCTCGACGCCGCGGCGATCCAGTCCCGGCTTAAGGACTCCCTCCCGCGGTGCTTGATCCTCGGTCAATCGTCACAGCCAACACAGTACCGACCACGCCGTCCGGTAGGGTAGACTGCAAGGGCATTGCAGCCATCGACGTTAGCACACGCACAGGGATAGCGGCAGAGACGGGTCCGAATCCGGATTCGGATCTGGACCCGGACGAGGCCGCGTCCGGCCTAGTGACTGGGACAGAGAAGACAATAGATCTGGCCTGTTCTGCCGTCCTGCTGAGAACCGCGGCGCAACGGGCTTTCGATAGAAGCTAGAGCTTCAGAGAGCTGGGCGGCCACTTAATGGAACAGATCAAACTCGCTCGGCACTTCGGTCAGGCACCGGGGACCCCGGTCCCGTTACGGATGGTCATTTGTGATCCGTCCATCACGGCGCTCGCGCGTGCGACATTGAACAGGCGCGAGGACCTCTCCTGCGTGCGCCGGCGAAGGTGCGAGCAAATGCAATGACGATGGCCCTCGATAGGAAGGACGTCTGGGACTTGTGTATAGGATGGACTTGAGCCTGGCTTAGAGACAGACTTTTATAGCTCCTCAGCATCAACTTTGTGATTACCCTCACCGGTACTTTCAGCTATACCTAAGTGACGGCTGCTCTACGACTCTTGTTGAGATCTTGACTGATCACTATGATCACTAAGACCTTTGAAGATCTACGCTTGACTAGACCTAAGAATGACTATGACTGTTTATAGTGGTTAATCCCTAGCTTACTGTTGACATAAACCTACTGTCAGTTAGCTGGCCGCAATAGTTATTCTTAGTAAATCTAAATCTTTGAGAGGTCTGGAGATTAGTTAGGAAACTAATAAGGTATTCGCAGTATAAGATAGCTAAAAGTATCTAAGGGATAAATAGATATAAAGCTAATTACTAAGGAAGGCTTAATACAGAAATGTACCATTATGTAAATGCGCTAATTGTGTAGTTACCAAAGTACGAAACTAAGTACGTAAATATCTATTAGGTTCTTCATCTATCTACTGGCCTGGCCAGCGGAAAGGTAGCCCTATAGACCCGACTGATTGAACGCTATACACGGTCGATGTATTTAAAGACGTATGACCATAAGTAGCCAAAATGATCTCTACTTATTTTTCATTTATACTATAATGCGGCTTTATATGATTGCTGTGCTTGTTATTGCCCAAAACAATCTAGTGGTCGGTGAGTGGCAGGGTCTCACCCCTCATGATATGTATCAGTCCTCGGTTGGGGTCTTAGGCTGCAAGATAAATCATAACCGCGTTGCACATTGGCCAACAGCAGTCGATTGCGACAACATCTGCGTGAAAATATCGAATAACAACCGAAGCATTCATGTTCTGAAGATTGATTAATCGGGCGGTGCCCACGACATAAGTTATGATGCGTGGAACTACCTGGTGACAGGGATGTCAGCAACGCAGGCTCCAGTCCAGGGAGGGCCAGTATGGATGGAGTACGAATATGTTCATGCGCAGAACTGTGTCGGACTGCTGTCTAAAGATGGAAGACTGCCGCTCTCTGCCTCAAACAGCATGAACTTTGTGTCGTACTGTCGTTCACAGCCCGAGAGCTGGGTGGCTCAGAACTACGAGCTTTATAATATCTTGGACAGCCCATGCGCGTATGGTTTTGATGAGACCTGCTCCCTCGTCTCGGGATCTAATGTGCCGGTCTGCGATCATGCCCTCGGACTTCCTATACCCTTAGAGGGCCTTAAAGTGGAAAACATCCCATATTCTGTCAATGGACAGGCTGTTTCTGCGGCTCCGCTGCTCTACTGATGAGGGTGTCTAAAAGGTGGATAGAAGCAAGCGTAGCTGCAATAGATCGTATAAGAAGGAAGAGGCGGTATGGTCGGGAGGAGTTGTCGGGATCTTCATCTGTAGTTTCTTGCTGTTCACAAGCGATGTAATTACAATAGGATAGTCGTCTGAAGAGATTAATCTACTGTTCGACTCTAGGCTATGAGATGTCTATTAACAACCGTACCTCGTTTATTTAACTGAGAATAATAGTACGATCGTTACAATCGCCCACATCTAAATAGCGGGACTGATCCCATTAGTAGGATCGGGCAGAGAGACTCACGTGGCGTCAGTCACAACGGCTCTGTCACTCCTGTTTAGAACGATCTATTCAACAAGATCAACGCAACACATATAAGACTCGAATGCTGTCAATAGACACGGTGTTCTAAGCCCTGTACCCCGCGTGATCTTATCCACTACTACCAACCCAATAGCATCCTTTCGTTTGATATAAGTATTCGAGAGCTCTGCTCTCTGATGCGCTTGGCTTAGATTCAAGCTGAATTTTGCGAGCCTGCTTACTGCAAACGCAACATATAGTCTTGTTTTTATAGCATCGTACATGAGACTTTCAATCTTGCGTTTGTACGCAGTTATTAAGGCTATTGAGGCTTGCTCTTTTCAAGTCTATAGTTCAACTGTATTCATTGGAGTTTCCTACATCTTAGATCTGATAGGAGAGATTGTATCGAGGCCCTTATGCTTATAGATCTAAGATATCGATATATGACTTCTGAGAGATCCATATCTTACGCTCAGGGCGATCTCTAAACATCTCCGTGCCTAGACACCATATAAGGTCTTCGTCTACTTCGACATGAAAAAACACTTGTCATTACGCGATATCTCTATGATGAATACCCTCTTACTTGAGGCAATGCAATCATCCACATAGAACAGAAAGAGGTCTTGGTCTTTTTTTAACAGCAGGCTTTTATAGAACACCGTTTATAATTTAAATCGTGAAGTCTCTTCTTGAGATGCCTCTGCCGCAGTAATTGCGATCTTCTCAACCCATAGAGAGTTTGTTGCGCTTTAGGATCTTCCTTTTCTGCTCATACCCTTGAGGTTGATTCTCATATATCTATTCATTAGGATCGGCGTGTATAAGCACATTCACAGCATCATATTGCTTAAGCTCTAGTTGGAATCTACCTGCAATTGCTCTCAACATTATGAATGGTGAGACTTGTAGTGTGACTGTGTATGCATCTCGATTCGAGTCTGTTGCGTGTTCATCTCCTGTTGAGGATCCAAGTGCCAGTTTGATAGATTCTAATCACAGACTTTCTGGAAACTTAGAGTCTATAGTCATGCTCTAAATTTGGCCTAGATAATTGCTGTGATCCTTTCGGCGCCCCCACTCTGAGCTTGTGATTTTGTGGCTAATAATTTAAAATGAATCCCTATCTTCTGAGGTTCTTAAGAAATTCCCTTGTGAATCTTTCCAGTATCTCCATCTAACTCAAACGCTTTGTCGTTGATATTGTAACTGGTCTTCAAGTGGCTCAGAAACTGTTGAATAGCCTCCATGATGCTGTTCGATCTTCTAGACAACAGTCCCACGCATATCCAGACACTCGATCGAGAAGTATAAGATAGTTGGTGACTTCACCATATCCTTAATCCATAGGATGGAAGTCATGGACTATCCCATCTCCTGGTCGAGACCAGTCGACTGAGGCTCTTATAGCTCTTCTAATAATTCCCTTTGCCTTCGACTTTGCGCAGAGGTCGCACTTCGCAGTATTGGTATCATCGAATTGCTAATCTGACTTTGTCTTAACTCCTTCTGATGGTTGTCGAAGATGATTCAAGACCATCGGACCAGGTGTCTCATTTTTCTGTGCTATAAGATCTAGTCCCCAGTTTGGAGATTCCTCTCTAAATAGCTAGTACATCGTCGCTTCCGAGTTGAAGTAACAGTAGCATCTTTTTCAGATGGGAATTCAAGAACTTTCTGCCCGTGTTGCTGGATAAGTTCGCAGACGTAAGTGAGATCCATCCATCTTAAACAACTATTCACTGGGCTGAAGTCAAGCCAGATGCCCTCTTTATGAGAGGGTCCTGGGATACAAACATGAAGTCCACTGCAATGAGGAATATCGCGTGGTTTCATCAATTTCTGACCCCTTTTGCCTGTAACAACAAGAGTAACAGTTCCATATTTCTCAATAAGGGCTTTCTAGGTGACAGCCCAGATGAAGTCTCCTGGGTATTCTCAATCAGTATGAAAGCGCAAACGATCCCAAAAAGCATAATTTGTGATCCTCCATCATAAGCCACTAAGTGCTTCCATAGACAGCTTGAAAGTGATGTGCTGAGCGCTGCTTCAGTTGCCATGCTGCAAATAGATCCCCACAGCCATCATATAGTCATTTAGGCTTAGCAAGATACATCTTAAGCTCTGGAAGTTTAGAGATGTTCTTGACTCTGTTTCCAACGTCAGATCTCTTCTTCCATTTGGGATAAGCAGATTCAGGGTGTAGACCGAAATAAGAAGCCTCCTAAGTGTGTCCCTTCATACCGCAAGCAACGCAAGAGAGTTCCTCTCTCACCCGAGAAGATCTCTTCTTTAGATTGCTCACCTTGCCTCATTTTATGGATATGGGGGGTTTAGAGGGAGCACTTATACCTTATACCTCGTGGAGGTAACTATCCCTCAGAAGATCTGTTGTTGTAATTGCTTCTTTCTATTCTTTTCTGTTTTCTTAGGCAATAGATTGATTTGCTCTCTTAAGTCTCTTTTAGCAACATTAATACTAATTGTGTTATCTCACACCTTCTTGTTCGTAATTGTGACGTATAATGAGATTCAAGTGCTCAAGGGGATGTCTAGAAGGGTCTCATGAAGAACGATGAACCAGAAAGATACCTCGAATGCAAGAGGAGTAATATACTTTATCTACTAGGTATAAGACTTTTACTTTTCGAACTACTAGATTGTATTAGAGCGACTATTGATAGGAATGATGCTGAAGTCTCGATATAGGTTCTCGAGCTTTTGTTGTGCCTAAAGGCCTTCCTAGGCTCCTATCGTTAAATATTCAACTCAGATCGCATCAATCGACTTATAAAGTGTCTTATCACTAGTATAGAGAGTCTTACTGATTGTTAATGACACTATAGTCTTGGTCTTGTCTTTAACAGTTATAAGTTCAGCCCTCTTAGTCTCAAATATCTTGCGGAGGGAGTCAAAGTCCTTTGCATCTTGTAGATATTCAGGCCTCTTGTCGGCCAAAGATCTGGCATTGCAATTGTATCGGGTGGACGAGGATGGGATTAACTAGGAGGAGTTTCTGATGGTCCCAACCCCCCTGCCGTAAATCCTTAGGCTGAGTCTTGCTGGCTACCCTGCTGCTGGTTTGTTATCTTAGGAGGAGTTCAGTAGTCCTTATGAACAGGTCTCCTGAGGGGTTGTATCATGAACTCGCTTTATGGGAGTCTCTTGCTCTTAGCTTCCTCACGGTAAAGGGGGAAGATCTGCTGCTTCGATCGCTAGGCAAATCTGCTCCCACTAGCTACTCTATTCCTAGGTTGATTTGCGGATAACTTAATTCTCTTTCATCTTTACAAATGTAGAGATTGATCTCTAGATGGCTTTAAATTGGTGATCGTATCACTTAGACTGATCAATTTTGGACTTAGCACACTGCAATGGATTGAAGACTTCTCATATCTAGTGTTGTTCTTATTGAATAGGGGCTTAGTACAGATGAGGGTAGCAGTAGGATGAAACCCCTGATTACATCACGGCGCTGGAGCTTCCCGGCTTATCTAATAATATTAACTCCTAAGGTATCACGTATGTGTATTCATGCTCAAACTCGATTGAACTGATGGCCGACTGAACATATATTGCTAACAGTGCCGTTAGGGGTAAGCTGGCTCTTCATCATGGATAAGTAGATTACAAACACCAAATGAGCAAGTTTACTCTGGTCCATAAAGATGTATACGTAAACCAGCCTAAGCTGTTTGCTTTCCTTTCCTACCTATAGATGTATGCCTGACTGTAAGGGGCTGGCCCCTAGGCTTGTTCAACGTAGAGGTGCCGTCGATTGACTATTCTAAGCTGAAGAAGGAAGAAAGGACTTTACAGGGATAGGCGCCTCGGTGAAGCATACCGGGGCTAGGCGGTGTGCTACAGCA
>JANUHK010000471.1:0-14759 GCA_026319125.1 Colletotrichum noveboracense | reverse complement strand
TCTCAGACAAGGAGGGAGTCTCACTATAGCTGAGGCAGAGGATATCCAATCACAGAGGGAGGCAACAACTCAGATCGAGGAGGAAACGCGTCGGAATAGTAGTCGTCGGCCAAGGACTGAGACGGGCCAACGGCGATGTGGCGTCTGTGGGAACACTGGTCATAATGCGCGAATATATCAATTTGTTGAAGAAACGTCTAATGAAGAGCTTTCTGAGTAGTTTTAATTATTTGAATTATGTTGATGCTGTGGTTTTCTTACTGTTATGTTGTATATGCGGTTTCGTGAGACACTCGCTTATCTGAGACACTCGCTTATCAACTACGTTAATCCCATGCTTATATCATATATAGGCAGCTATTGCGACAAACTTTTCAGCTCTAAGTTTCAAGTTATGATTACTAGCGGCTTTTGCTGGCAAGATGTTGACTGGGACAGGAGAATTACAAATTCAAATAGATGTGCTTATGTGTATTGATATGATTAAAAACTAAAACGAAAATGAGCAACCGCCAAATTATAATCAAGAGCTATAATATATTATGGATATTGAACTGCGGTTATTTCACAGTCAGTCGCTCTGACCCCAAGAATCGCACTATCTCAGTGCTCTAACCTTTCTGGTGTTGATTAACTATCCTTCTACATCAGCTAAGGCTTTAGATACATAGCCTCTGTTTGAAAAAAGGAACGACAGAATATCGGCAGGGCTATGTTCTAGCTCTCCTACGACCCTTGTGAATTTAACTGCTAGCTGCTGTACGTCTGCATTTTTCTTGTCTTGAGTCTCTGCACTAGGCACCTCCTCTTCAGAATATTTAAAAATAGTGCAGAATAGCTTCTGAATAACCTTAGCGTTAGTAAGTTTGAACTTAATTTTTATGTTAATGCAGCTAGGCTGTATTAGAGCATCATCTAAGTGCTTGATATGGTTTGTTGTTATGATGAGGATGCGTCTATCCTGCGATGCTACGCTATTAAGGACGTTAAGTAGCCTAGATAATAAAAGAGTTCTGAGGAATTTGGATGAGCCTTATGTCACATCTGAGCCTAAGTCAGACTGATTGTTATTGGCATCCCGAACTTGTGTGGTGCCGGCTGCGTCAACGTCCTTAAGCAGAATGATGTAGCGCTGGGGAAGCTCAGCGAACAAGGCGTTAAGCTGCGAATCGTTGATGCTGGTAAGACTGACGACATAGACGTTAAGACCAAAACAGCTGGCAATAGATATACTGAGGCTTAACTTTCTGGTCCCTGGACGACTGTATAGCAAATAGCCTCTCTGGTATGGCAGCCCCCGACTGGCGTACTAGGACTAAGCTCTAGGGTTAAGAAAGGATCGAACGTCGTTTAGGAGCATTTGCTTTAACTCTTCCTTCATTATAATAGTCCTAATCAGCCTGATATCTTGTGTGATGGTCCTTTTCTATCTGTTGTTGTGGTGTTTGAAAATTGAGGTTTTGTTCTCTGAGATTCTGAGGTATTTGGAGCGGCATTTGTCCATGAGATCTCGTAGAATTTGAGAAGAACGGCTAACACAAGAAATCGTTATCGTCTTGCGCGGGAAAAACGCCACATCATTTTGCGTGCATTGCAGGAAGAGGAGATGTCCTTTATACCAAAATGACATCATATCTCTCCAAGGGGTAAATCGTAGGGGTTTCTTGGCTGTGTTGCTGATTGATTGTGACAGGACTCGCCCTTGCTGCTGTCAACACAGACGAGGGATGAACAAGCGTTCTTGGCGAAATCCTTGGAGGCAACCCAACATTTGAGCATATCGTAAGCCTCGTCAGGATCCTGGACGTCGGTTTTTGAAGCTGACTGATGTTAGGATGGCACTGAGGCTTCAAAAAGTAAGGACTACTAACTTAGATAAGTGTCTATGAAGCCTCCCACTGTATTGCAAAAAAACTGGCCACCAAGTAGCAACATTCCGCAGACGCATAATAAGACGGCGTAGCCGTCAAGGTTGCCGTTAAGAAGCTGGTTCAAAGCCACTGTGACGCCAGTGAAGCCAGGAAAGAAGATGTCCATTACAGAAACAGTGGGCAAATTTGAGGTAGGCATGGTAGTGGTAAAAAAAGGCTTCACAATTTATGGCTGGCTGTAATCAAAATACAAATAGTTAAAGTCAAGTGCTGATTTATCAGTTAGTTTCAAAAGTACACAGAAGAGATGAAAACTAGGTATGCCTGTGACAAACATTCCACTGAGAGGAGATAAGGCATAATAGGAGCTTTATAGCCCTCGCCCTGCCATCAGCTCTATAAGGACTGAGCATGAAAGACATCCTACCAGCCACTCCGCAATCATCTTTCGTCACGAACGCTCACCAAAGCCAGTCAGGGATACTGTGGTGCTGGTGCGAAGGATCTCATGAGGACTTGCATATGCAAGTTTCTTATATGGCAGTTAGTAGCTGCTTGTTGCTCGTCTCTGAGTACCCATCCCTATAAGCTTATAGCACTTTACTGCTTCTCTGCTACTTGTAAAGTGCCTGAAGATGTGCACTATGCACTAATGTGCTTCAAAGTAGGTATTAAGCACCTTAAGCTTGACTACTGTTATTGTTGGAGGGTTATAGCTGAGCTGATGGCACTGTTCAGAGGATCTGTTTTGTCAGTCAGAAGGATATCGTATTGATGCTAGTGGAGGGTGGAGTGTAGATGTTAGGATTTTATACACACAAATGAACAGTCCTTTCCCTTGACTTGAAACGCAGCATATTGCATAACTAAGTCTTTCACAACCTATACCCACAACATCATTCGTATTAAAGCAAGTTCTACAGGACCCTGGTATGCGCAGTTGGCGACCTTGCCTTGTTGACTGTCTCCAAATAAAGCACTACTTTGCTCAGATAAAGCTGGAAGATTAAGGAGTTTGGCGATCACACGAGGCCTATGTCCAAATTTTCCTGTCCATCATCACTCGGCATATCCTCCTTATTCCTTTCCAGGTTATACTTAATCCAATAGGAATATTTTCTCAGTTTGATTTCTCCCCCCCAAAAAAACATCATCTGGAATTCTCTCTCTAACAAGAATCTGAGAGCCTTTCTCAAAGATGAGGAGCATGAACAGTCATAATGTAATGATCCTCAGAGTAGTGCACAACCAGCAAATAGATAGGGAAAGGGAAAGAAGGATTAGTGAAAGCGGAGCTTTGGACGTTCTATCTCGAAGATGAGATAAGGTGACGTCAATCCAATCATGGAGCTTGAGTGCAGGCACTGTGCACTTGAGTGCTTGAAATGGTGCACTATGCACCGACCCCGCTTGCGAGTGCTCCTCAGAGGGACTTTAATTGGAGTGCGCGGAGGTGTGCACTTCATCACACTCCGCGCTTCGGTGCCTTAAAGCGTGCACCATGCATACCCATGTAATATTGAATATATGCTTGCTTGAACTTGAAGAATATCGCATCCTGGTTTCCTTTGAGAGAACCCCACGTTTGATTGCTTTCCAAGCGAATATAAGAAACGTTTAATCACATATGCATCAAGATACCATAGCTTCAGTGAATGGTGAGTAGTATTTCTCTGATGGCTGCGATGGCTTAACGTTTGGTGTAAATCTCTATTGATGTTAACTATAAACATTTATGGAATTTCCGGTTTGTTTCCTAGGCGAAAATGAAATAGGTGGTGTAGTTGAACAGGTCGCAGTGGCTTTGGCTGCGGCTGATTGATTCTTGCATCTTATGCAAATCTAACCCTCGGATGTCACTCCGTCTGTATAGTATTGGCAACCAGACATGGTCACTGTTTAATTTGTAAACTGCGACGTTAGCACCGCCTTATATAACGTTCTTAGGGTAGCGACTCACTGTTGGTAAGTTCGGTGGGAATGGAGCTTAACTGACAGTCTCCTTGCAGACAGAAACCGACGGGCTGAGTTGCATCTATATATAGAGCTTGGGCGTGGCGAACTCATAGATGCATGTGACTCAATGGGGGATCATTCAAATGCAATAATCCCGAACTTACGGAATAACCTTTTTATGGGAGTGTTGGGCCTCAAGGTGTCTCGAGATTCCCAACCTGACATGCCTCACGCCTGCTGCCTCGTTCGACACAAATTTTCCGCTGTTAATATGGATGACTTGCATCCATAAAGATGGTGATAACAGCCTCTAGCAATAACCTCACCGAAATATTTAGCGGCATTGGAGTCTTCTGTCTGGAAGATGAGCGTGTCAGCAAACTAGTTGAAGAGGTGGATGATCTTAGGCTCTCCGCCAACCGCGAAAGTTGGAATTACTTCACAGATGTGATCTTTGCAAACCCTGTGAGTAATTTGGTATTATGGATCATTTATGACTAATTATCATGCAGACTGTGCGCCAAATACTTCAAGGATTTCTTGAGCCACTAAACCTATATAGCTGCCACACCTTTGGTCCTGAATCTCTTTAAGTTTTCTGCTTTTGGCCACCGCCAAATCAGTCATATCGTCTGGTGTTATTATTATGGAGTTTGGGAATGAAGCTTGTGCTGTATTAGGGGGCATATAAGGAATCACTGAAGGCTGTCCTAGCTTTAAATGGTTTATTTGAGGTACCTAGTGCGTCCTTGAAAGCTTACAGCTCTAAACCTACGCCCTTGGATATGCTATAGGGTGGCATGTGAGCGTAACACCTTTTAATAATTTCTGCTATTCTGATGTCGACTTAAACAGCATGATCTCAGATGTCTGACTCCCTTTTGAGAGAAAAGCTGGTTTTATGATCACATATAGAATGGAGAACTTGAGTACTTAATGCGAGCATTCGCTCAGAGCAGAGCAGACCAGCTAATGAGCACGCATTTGGAAAATTCTGCGTTATTGTAGAAGCATTAATTCGTCCTGCGATCTTGATGGTGCTATTAATGCCCTAAAATTCAACTGGGTAGCTGCTAATAATAGGCTATCAGAAGCTCCGCCTGGGCATAATGACAGCGAGTTTGATACTGTATTAGTGGAAAGTTGAGACCATAATGGAGTGGGAAATTCTGATATTTGGCTCTGCTAGTTGATAGTTGGAGGTATGAAAAGGGGTGGGTGGAGTTGTATGGTACCTGAAGACTTCGCATCGTAGGCAGCATTTAGGCCTGAGTCCGCAAAGGCAAACGCTATCTCGTCAAGCCGCAGAGACAAGCCATCATTTCTTACGTCATAAGCTACTTCTGCATTTCGAGAAGGGTGAAATGAACTCTGCAAAGCATCTTTGCCCACGGTTTGAGTTCTTTCCGTATGCTTGGTGGTACGAGCTACAGTCTCACGTGGGCATCTGATCTGGTTCTTTTCAGCGTGTAATTCCTGCTTAGCTTCAGCACACAGCCTGAGACACCTCCGTTTAATATAAGATTGTTGATGTTGAGAGCCGCCTTTTGTGCACCTATAAGTGATGTACTTGCGTGCTCTGGTGAATGTGTTAGAATAAAACTGGCAAAATTCTTTGCACTTATAATCTAATCACTATGAGCTAGTAATAGGAAGAAGTTTAACGATAGGGGTTTTACAGATTATATAATATCGTTCGAGGTCTTGCTTTCTTGCCAGCACAGCTGGACATTGTGGACAGGTGGATGTCTTCTGTTGGTTTGCTAAGTCGATCTCATTAATTGGTCCTTGCTCGTTAGATATGAATTTGGCTGTGCCTGCTGCAAATGCTGATGGCTGGGCATTGCTTGCAAGCTTAAGGGCATTCAAATCAGATTTCAGCGACAAGGAATTATGGGCATATGTTGAATTGGTGGTGTTCGGCTGTGGATCATGATGAGCAAAGAGGTCGTGCAACCTCATGAGCAATACTGCAATTTCAGTCTGAATGGAACATTAGAACCCTTCGCCCACCAGTTTGCAATCTTACCTGATAGTGCCAAACATGCTGTTGCAATAGGTTATGTGTTGGGAATTGCACCAAACACATATGACATTGAATGTTGACTGACTATGTTATTGAGACGAATGAAGCAGGGTTATGAAGGAGGAGTTGGGTGATTGGAGTGAAGAAAGGTGTTACGGTCAGCTATCCGACAGTAGGGCCTGCTAACAGAAGTTAGGGATTAACACGTTATAACAGTACACTGGGGTCGTGGTCTAGGTCGTAGGTCGTAGGCTGTAGTAGATCAGGTCTTCAGAGGCTAAGGTGATCAGTCTTAGGCTCAACAAGTAATTCGCAGTGAAGGTAAACTGAAAGTATCTGAAGATATTTACAAAGTTAATTGCTGAAGAGCTATAGAAGTCTAACTATAAGCCAGGCTCAGGTCATATTATATATAAGTCCTAAACAGTACTCTTAGTTCTTATTACTGTTCCTTATCCTAATGGAGTCTGTCTTTGCTAATTGCGGCCTCTATATCCTTAGCATATAGATCTAATCTCTTATCTTATCGTCATGTGACTTATATCATAGTTCTTCTGTTCCTGAGTGAGTCCCTGGTGTTCCTGTGATCCTGCAGTACAAATGCCTTGCCTTAGCCGCCTGACGCCCGAGTGGGTCGGTCAACTGTTATCCATGCATAACGGGTCGTAACAAAAGGGAACTTCCTTGTCCCGAGACAGGCTTGATTATAACAAACAGGACGTCACGTGGATCTTCTGCTATGGACCAATCGTATTTCTGAATGGGAAGACCCCCCCGATTGATTGACGACAGTAGTATGATATGTCCGTCTTCCCCTGTCCGCTGCGGGGAGTTGATAGTATCCCTGCAGCCCGAAAACAGCTAACCATTCCGGGAAGTCTGTGGGCGGCAAAGTCTCTAGGCGGCATTAGCCGGTGCACAAATTTACGCACCACCTGAAGTGCACAGATTTGAGCACCTCGGGTTTGTGGGACGGCCGCGTTTCTATTGTTCCTGTATCCTCGTTGCTGTTGATAGTAGCTTTGGCTGAGCCTGTTGTGTTCTGTGCGATAGTGCTGAGCAATTCCATCCATGAGATATAATTGAGCGAAGATTCTGGTTTCCTGAGGCTGCCTAGGTTAGAAGTGAGGATGTTGCGTTGTATGATGGAGGGCGATATATCTTTGCTCTGATAGCATGCATATAAGCCTACTTAAGTGCTAACTTTCCCTCTATCTTTTTGAGGTTGACCTTGAATAGTTATAGAGGTTTTATTAGATAACGTGGTGTTTATAGCCTCATCCTCAGCAACTCTCTTATTACTCTTGGGAAACTTTTCAACACGAATCCATCAATAATATGGTATTTCCCGGCGTGCCCCTATACAGAACCGCTATACTGAAGATATAGCATCCTGATAACAGCATTCTAAGCATAGAGGGGAAAGAGCTTCTGTATATTACACTAGACGGCTTCATCAGTGGAACAGGCCCTATGTTGTCTTATCTGATGCAACAGGACATGATGAATGAGCGGGCTGAAATCGTCTGTCACTCTACTCAACTAATTTATAACCACACGTGGAACTTCCAAACCAAGTCCGGCAGCTTGTAAGTATTCCACCTGTGATTTTTTCAATGGCCTAACTTGTATAAGTCAAGTAATGTTCACGTCGTAATGGCAAGAGTTTGCCCAGTTACACAGCTACATGTCCTATGAGGGGCCTCGATACATGGCAACTGCCAGCTTCCCTCGAACGCCTGGGGAAGTAGTTGTTCAAATGTTTCCTTCTGGCTGGGTGGTGGGCAGAGCGGCTCAGACTTGGTTCAGCCACAGGGACTCCCCTATCTGTTACGACCCATTATGTATGGATAACAGTTGACCGACCCACTCGGGCGTCAGGCGGCTAAGGCAAGGCATTTGTACTGCAGGATCACAGGAACACCAGGGACTCACTCAGGAACAGAAGAACTATGATACAAGTCACATAACGATAAGATAAGAGATTAGATCCATATGCTAAGGATATAGAGGCTGCACTTAGCAAAAACGGACTCTATCAGGATAAGGAACAGTAATAAGAACTAAGAGTACTATTTAGGACTTATATATAATATAACCTAAGCCTAGCTTATGGTCAGACTTCCATAGCTCTTCAGCAATCAACTTTGTAAATATCTTCAGATACTTTCAGCTTACCTTCACTGCGAATTACTTGTTAAGCCTAAGACTGATCACCTTAGCCTCTGAAGACCTGATCTACTACAGCCTACGACCTACGACCCAGACCACAACCCCAGTGTACTGTTATAACGTGTCAATCCCCAACTTCTGTTAGCAGACCCTACTGTCGGATAGCTGACCGTAACACTATCCTATGCTCGATTGATACTAATATAAAAGAGCGTGATCGAATCGTTATATTCAAGCCACAAAACCGAAAATTGGCGCTGGTGCTATCCCAGGCACTGCTAATCTCGATGACTTCTTCAGATGCACCAGCTTCGCAGCCGGACATGTGTCCCGCTAATAAGGCTGATCGTCCACTTTTTATATCGTCAGATGGAGAACCCTATGGGGAACTAGACGAAGACCGTGGTTGAGAAACCACACTATGTTTAACCACGACTCACGGCGATACTTACGAGGCATACACTAAAGCCCACAACCACAATCTTAATGATGCCAAGCCTTCGGCCGAAGCGATTAAGCAGTGTTACTCACGCCCGCTCAGATCACGCACGCAACACGATTCTCAGGAACATGATCAGAATATCAGTCCTGCAACATCAGGACTACGCCCAAGCATTGATCATCCGCAAGGCACCCCATGTCAAGTGTATGCCGAGGATGAAAGGTGCATTGTTGTCAGGCCTTGGCATGGAAGTGTATAAAAGCGTTTGCTGAAGTCAAATTGTATTCGGCCCCTTGTATTCAGGTAGATGGACGATGGAGGTAGAGGTTCCTCCATGATATATTGAGCGCAACATGCCTCTAGCTTCCCCAGCAATCATTTTCTTGAGTCGTTTATCCCCATCCTAACCTCCAAAGAGCGCCCCTAACTATTATGTTAAAACCAAATAGGTAGTTATATTCTGCTGTTGCTATAGTGTGCGTCTCTGTTCCTAGTGGCGGGCTGCCTTTGCCTTCCCTGTGCTGCTTGTCTCGCATGCTGCTATGTTGCGGTTGGACTTGGTGTTGTCGCCCCGCCCCCTTCGGCCTGGCTGTGATGTCTGATGTTTTGCAGCGATGAGAATTGTGAAGTATGCTTAGCGCTCATGCTTAATTCAACGTCTAGGGGCGCTGTTTAGGTGTGAATGGTGACTGCTAGAGTCACCTAACATAATCTGGTGCCTTTATGCTTTGTAAACCTTTAAAATGTATTTGATGCTTATTAAGAGATACTGTGACCTGGTATAGGAGGTTAGGTATATAGTTTTCCTTGTTACTACTGCAAAACGAGAAGCTATCTTTATGTGAGTTGTTATAAATAGGGTATCTGTGGCACCTTGTTCTTAGGTTTAGCAACTTTATTGCTGTCCTGGAGGAATGTTATAGGGGAGGACTCTGATTCTTGTTGGCGCTAAGAACGGCTAAGAGGGTGATCTTGTGAGCCTATCCCCTAAGAGTTGGCAATTGATTTTATCTTTTTAAACTAATATGGTAGTATTGAAAAGTGCATTTAAAACTCTCTTCTAGCTGATCTGTCTGTAGTATCTGAGCTTGTTTTTGATGCTGGTGCGCCCTTTTGAGTGGACTGAGAGGAAGATGATGGTATTATTAGCAACCGCAAAGAGAATAAGTATCTAACGCAGGGTGGCTGAATTTAAAGATGCTACCCCCTTTATGGCGTTTAGCCTAATATTTAAGGGCTTCTCTTTAAAACAAGGCAGCCGCCTCTTTTCTTGCCCGTTGACTGTGTAACACTGAAATCCAAAACTCCAACTGCGCTAATCTTGACTCCCTCCCTGTTCCTTTGTATGTATCTGCCTTGCTGTGTCTGCCTTGTTAACCTATATCATCCTTGTCCACTAAAGCCACCCCCTAAACTGCACCCTTTAGCAAATATTATCTGCCTCACCTGATTCAGTACAGCTTATAGTAACAGCTAATAAATATAGAACTCACTTTCTGCGGATATAAATTATCTTTATACTAGTTAATACCTCAGACGAAAATAATAAAGCATGGTAGGGGGATGGTTGCGTCAAGTTGAGCGTCCACCTCCTCATATCGGCCACACCAACACCCAACCGCCCCTTCTATCACCATACCAGGCAGGAGTTAGTTCACGCCCACAATGGAACTAAGTCCACATAAGACTGGCTATAACCCCTGGCCGGCTATACAGCTTTGTATATTAGCCACTTGCTTACCTGGATACCTCCTCGTCAGGTACGACCTTAAGGCGGAACGCCTGAGAAATGCTGACAACGCGAGGCCCCTTATCCTGGTACCACTAGTTATTGCTGGTGCCCGTCAGGTTTACTAAGATGCTCATCATGCATGGAAACCCAGCTCTTCACAGCTCCGCATTACTTCCTTCTAACTGACTATGACGTGATGTTGAGTACCTATCACTCTAATCCCTCTGACGCATGCTGGTTCCAAGCCCCAGCCTAGTGCTAGTTTATAGATGCCATAAAGCCCTTGGCTGCGCCTGTTCGTCCCTGGTGGACGCTATACAGCTGATGGAGCAGGGTCCTTGACGAGGCATATCGGCCGCTTCGTGACTTATGCCGAGCCTGAGCATACTAATCAACCAATCTCAGCACTTATCAGGCTATGGTCTTGCGGAAATGGTTGATGGTAAGTCAGCTGGGCGATAGTCTCTTGTTGGCAGCCCTGAGCATTACATAAAGATCTAACGACGCTGCGGCTTTCCTGTCCCTGCTTCTTCATACCTACTGGGATTTAGATTCAGCCTTCATAGTGCTGATTTTGGGCTAGAAAGCTAATCTTGCCCCCGAGTTAGCTGGTTGAGCAGACTCCTTTGTCGATTTGATTGTATAGGGACGGCCTTAACTGGAGCGATTAAGAACTGTAGACAGCCTATAACCTGTTAAGTAGTATAGAATCCTATTTGCATTGGCTAGCCTCGCTGCGGGCGTGACATGCTTCGCATTGGAACGGCTGCACTCTGCAGAGCTCTGCAGGCGGCTTCTCTTGGTCTTTTGCTCCTCTGGAGAGTTTAAAGAAGTGTTAGATGTAGTCACCAGCTTTATTAGACCGCTGTCCGCCTGTGTTATTCTTTGCTGTCTCTCTCCAACCCCTAGCGTGGAGGTGATATCTGTAAGACTGCGTCCTAGATATGGCTTGCCCCTTGTTACTATACCTGCACTACTCCTACTGCACCTGGTTAAGCTGTGCTTATTTGTTTATTGATCGCAAATGACTTGACGTACTATATAGGCTCATAGAGAGTATCAGAGACTTGGTTGCTGTGATTATCCTGAACTTGTCGTATAGGTGGGACGTTGGTGTTAACTGTTAGTGAGCGCTGCCGCTGCAGCCAGATTGGGGCTGAGCACACGTGTGTATGGCCCCTCAGTGGATGCTGTGGCGGCACCTGCCCACAGGTGCCCCAGGTGGCCTGTGCGGCCCAGGGTCCTCCAGGGCCTTCTTCCAGCCTCTAGCCAGGCAGCCCACTTTAGCTAGTTCTTCCACACATCACTCATTACCACTCGTTTCGCCTGTGCCTCCATAGATGCAGCCTTGCCGCCGGGCCAATCCTTGTCTGGGACAGCGGATCCCTCAAACCAGTCAAGTTCTGCACGGACAACAGTTCTGACGCGGCGTAGGGGTGATGCTTCGCGCCGACCTCTTAATCGCTGCTAATCCACCCCCCATTATTTCCTTCTTCCATCATCCATAAAGCAAACGTCCTCGCGCTCGTTCTAATCGCTATGGCATGAACTTGAGCTTAAGCACGCGCCGATCAGAGCGCCAAGGAGAACACGACTCTTCGCCCCCAAGGTAGTGTTCGTGTGCCACGGCCATTGATCAACAGCTAATCGCCAGCAGGAGAGAACCAGCAGAGCAGGATACGCAAGAACACCCGCCAGAAAGGGTGAAACCCGAGCAAGCTGATTCGATAGGCCTCTATGGCGGCCCCTATGAGGATAAGATGGAGCGAGCCCTACCTGACCTCTCCGACCTCGGCACAACCAGCGCCCAAGCTGAATGCAGCCCCTCAGACGACGAATCGAAAACGTTCCCGCGACGACCAAGACGATCTGAAAGATAGTGGAAACTTGAAGAAACATAAGATGGCGAGCATTGAAGTTAGTCCTATTGAGCACTAGGCAAGAGAAGGATGCTAGCTGCAAGCATACTTTGATCAACAACCTGATATAGAACATCTCCTTGCGAGGAAGAAATCATTATCTTCGCTTAGTTGGAAATAATTAGGATCTAGCTCAGCTACGTCTGTGACCCTGAGCGATCAAAGGCTAAGGGAGGAGAAGACTGCCCTATACTGCAATCCACAATATAAGATACTACTTGCGACTAAAGGTAGTTTCATGGATAAGTCCAACTTAGGGATCATAGAGAAGAGTAAGTCTATGATTAGGAAACTACTCGAAATAGTGCAGTTATACCTATGTGATTCCCTCTTCTGGGACGACATCTTTGAGACGACTTGTCGTAAGGTTGGAGATAGAAATGAGGTGAGAGTCATATGGGACATTACGCCTTTGATTGTCCCCCCTGCGGAAAACCTTGCTATGTATGGCGCGAGCGGACTTGACTGCTTGATTGAGAGCATTAATGAGGGATGGAATAATTCCGTCCTGCTTACTGGCACCCGCCTGCAGCCTGACTACTCCGTGGGGTTCAGATGGGAAGCGTTCACTGACGATCAGCTCGAAAGGTTGGAACCATTCATTGGCAACTTTATTGCTGGAGACTAGTCCTTCTTTATGGTGATGTATCTGATGCACTTTCCCTTCTTGACGTGCGAAGTTAAGTGTGGTGCAGCAGCTCTTGACGTTGCAGATCGTTAGAACGCCTATAGTGGAACGCTTGCTACGCGAGCTACTGTTGAACTGTTTTGGTTGGTGAAGCGTCAGAAGGAAATTGATTGCTAGGTCCTTGCGTTCTCTATTTCACACGATTATTGAATTATTAGAATTTATGGTCACTATCCTGTAATTGATAGTAAAAACATAAAGTACTACTGCTACCCAATTTGTACATTTGACTTCACTGAGCTTGATAGCAAGGAGAAGTGGATAGCGTATTAATTCATAAAGAACGTCTATGCTGTTTAGATGCTAACGCACTTAACGAGAATTTGTTTGGCTATTGACTAGTTACCGTCACACTTGGATTTCAATGTCCTATTGCTTCCAGAAACCGGCCTCTCCTAAGAGCTTGAGTGCTATTAAATCTCGCAGTTGGATGTTGACTCTAACCTGGCGATTGACGAATAAGACAGCCAGCCTGGCGCTTCAGGCGGATGGCAGATGACTCTAGACACTTCCCTCACAGGCTTGGTCTTGGTGAAGAAGGCAAAAAAGTCACAGGGGAGGAGGAAGCGCTAGGATTCCTATAATTATGTAGATATTTCTGCATTACTTTTAGATAATTTGAAGTCAGTGTTCATATAGCACTATAGCTTAGCTATGTAGGATATAGTTGCTTTTGAAAACATAACCCTATGCCTCTGTCCCACAGCTAGTTTTATTCTGTGGCGCTTCTCGCCAAAAACAGTCCGGCTAGGCGGGTCGTCGCCTGTGAACAAGCCCCACTAGCTACCTGGTCGCATAGGCTACCTCTGGATACACGCGCACTGCGACGCTCTTGGATGGAGACACGCGCTGTCCAATTACCGCTCAGCCCAGGACTGGAAAAAACAGGCTAAACTGGTACCAACCTTATTATAGTAGGTATTCTAGCTACCTTTTCAGCAGCGGTCGGTCGTTAGAGGCGATTTGATGTGTTCTTGCAAGTCGGACAGAATGCGTCAGAAATCTTACTCAACCTATAGAGCGAAACCATCTTCCCCAAGAAGACAAGAGCTTAGTAATTTAGGAAACGGTGTCTCAGTCGTAAGCACGTGGGGTGAGTGACAGGTAGCTACTGTCTATACATACATACATACATAGTTTATTACGTTCCAGCTGAGCTATTCAGGGCTCAAATGATTATCTACATGATCTCCACCTTCGTTCATATCCTTGCCTCCCAGAAGCCCATGCGGCGCCCATTATTCCAACTTGCCGTGGAGAGCGAGGTGCAGATACAGTGCACAGGCCAGGAAAGGCACTAAATCCCATCTTAGATGACATGATTGCAAAGATGACAATTTCTCTCCCAATCATTTAAAGCAGAATACTTATTTATAATCCGCGGAACATATGCTAAGTCCGTCTCAGATAATGTACAGCAAGCTACTGAATGCGCAAGGTCAGGCCCAGCGAGTTTGCCGCTTTGAGGCGCTTGATTTGGTCTCCGAGGCGTCCGAGACGGTAATTCTAACGGTCAATAGGGGACGGATCAGTATAAATTAGCACTTAGCTGTTTGCCCTAGGTATTCACACCCCGATATGTTCATCACGAAAGAGGCAATGCTGCCGCGGTGTTACGACCCGTTATGCAAGGATAACAGTTGACCGACCCACCTGAGTGTCGGGCGGCTAGGACAGGACATTTGTACTGCAGGATCACGGGAACAACAGGGACTCACTCGGAAACGGAAGAACTATGGTACAAGTCACGTGACGATAAGATAAGGAAATGATCAGTGGAGCACAGAAAGAAGCGCTCAGTGATCAGTTGGCTCTGCCAACTGATCGCGATCACCTCATGCACCTAGGTGATCACTCAGAAGTGGACAAACAGCACTGTTCAGAACTTGTATATAGTATGACCTGAGCCCGGCTCAAGGTCAGACTTCCATAGCTCTTCAGCAATCAACTTTG
>JANUHK010000470.1:0-14868 GCA_026319125.1 Colletotrichum noveboracense | reverse complement strand
TCTGGGTCGTAGGTCGTAGGCTGTAGTAGATCAGTCTTCAGAGGCTAAGGTGATCAGTCTTAGACTCAACAAGTAATTCGCAGTGAAGGTGAGCTGAAAGTATCTTTAGTGATAATCACAAGTTGATTGCTGAAGAGCTATAGAAGTCTGACCTTTAAGCCAAGCTCAGGTCATACTATATACAAGTCTAGGTTAGTCTTTTTACTCTGAGGACCAATATCTTCCAAGCGGTCCCCAGGCGTGGACCGCTTTCTCTGCGTCAGTCCTAGTTGAGGACTGCTTATCTCTCATCAGTCCTTCTTATTATCACATGACTTATACCATAGTTCTTCTGTTTTCTAAGTGAGTCCCTATTATTCCTGTGATCCTGCAGTATAAATATCCTATCCTAGCCGCCTAACGCTTAGGTAGGTTGGTTAACTATTATCCTTATATAATAGGTTATAATATTAGGTCCCCTCTCTAAAGGTCTTACCCTTAAGACCTAATATAAGTAGGTTGTTGGTCCTAGGTTGGGGATCTATTAATTATGCTTCCTGATTTACCTATAATGCTGACACTATATCAGGTTGTATTTAAAAATTAAAAAAGAAATCAGTTATCACTAAGCTCAAGGATTATGAGCGTAAAGCTCTGATTGAATATATTAAGTCTCATTCTTTAGCTAGCAATATGCCTTATACCTACTGCTTTCAAGCAAAGGTTCCTTACTGTTTTAGTGAGAAGTTATCTAGGTGTTATATATATATTAAAGCAAAGAAGCCTTATAATAGCATTCTAGTAGCTTTAACTTATATATAATTCCTAACCTTATTTTACCTAAGCAATAACTAACTATATTATAGTGCAAAAGTTAAATAAGTAATAAAAGGAGTAGGATAAAAAAGAAGAGAAGGCTGGTGAGGAACTGCTTACACTTCACTAGGAGTTTGCTTATTTGCAGACTCAAATAGCAGAGGCTGCTAGTTGCTTAAGTCGTATTTATAAGACGAGGAAGCTGGTGAGAGAGCGCCAAACTGAGGCTTTTGAGCGGGGAATACAGGAGATCGACGAGGAGGATAGTATACTTCCAGCGTTGGATGCTTATGAGCGCTGGGTGGTGAACGATCTTTAGTTCCAGGGGGTGGAGAACGATCCGGATTGGACGGGCTTTGGTATTGGCGAGGAGTTTGCAGATCTTGGTCCCTTGCTTGGTGGTGCACAGCCTATGCCTTCTAGAAGTGGTTCTTAACTGGATTCTAGCGTACCTAAGCGAATAAATAGTTTCCCTTATTGCAGTCTGTCTGCTTCTGTTAGGGTTCTAATATATCTGTGAGGGTGTCTGATTTATTTATATCCCACATTCTTCTGGATTAATATGATAGGTGCTAGTATGGTTTCTTGTTCTTAGTATTATTGCTAATAGGTTATTAGTTTGTTTGTCGTATTAATAAGGTTCTTAGCTGGTTCCTATATGTTATCTTTATATCTATATCCTTTCTACTTAATGAGGTATTGAATTCCTTGTGGTTCTTATATGTGGTTGATGATCTGTTTGACTTTATACTCTGGCTTGTTATCTTCCACGATAATAAGGTTATTCGTTTATGATCCTTGTGGGGCTGGTTTAAGGAGTGAGATGTGAAATACTGAATAGTATTTCATGGTTTCTAGGAGTTTAAGTTTGTAGTTAACTAGTGAAATAACTTGTGAGACTTTAAAGGGTCTAAGTTTTTTAAAGTCTAGTTTGTCGTTTAGTCGTTTTATTTTGATGTTCTGCTGTATAAGATAGGTGCTATCTCCCTCTTTTAAGGTTAGTCCCTTAATCCTTTATTAGTTGCTGAAATATGTTATTTGTTAGCGTATGAATTTGAGTTCCTTTCTTGCGTTATCTTAGATATCTTTGATTTGTTGTACTGAGGCGATAGCTTTTAGTGCAGCTGGGCCTGTTCGCAGTTTTCTATAGGCGGTTAGCTTAAATCTATAGTTGAGGTAGAAGGGGGATTCCTTAGTGCTTTCTCCTACTGCGCTGTTATAGGCGAATTAGGCTATTAGTAGTAGTACTACCTAATTGTTTTAGTTATAGTTAACATAGGCGTAGAGGTAGGTTTCAAGGATTTAGTTGATTCGTTCTATTTATCCATCAGTCTGCAGATAAAATGCAGTAGATATTGCTTGCTTAATGCTGAGTTAGGATGTAATTAACTTCTAGAACTTAGAAGTAAAGATCTTATCTCTGTCTGATATAATCTCCTTAGGCATGCTGTGGTTAGTAATAATATTTTTTAGGAAAGTGTAGGCAAATTCTTCAGCATTACTTAATTCTTTATATAGGATGAAGTAGGTATACTTTATAAGTCTGTCCATAATAATGAGGATGCTATCGTAGTGAATTTCTATAAGGGGTTCTTAAGACTTCAGTAGTTTAATAATAAATTTAAGTGATATAGAGTGCTAGGCGGTTTGCAGCATAGGCAAAGGTTATAGCATACTATAAGGCTGATATTAAGCAGGTTTGCTTTTAAGGCAGACCTCACAGTCCTTAATCGCTTTTGCTACACGTTCTCTAGTGACTGTTTCTCTATATTATTATTATAATTATTTCTAGGTCTTTAAGATCCCTTAGTGACTATATGCTGGGAGTGCATAAAATTCTATAATAGCTTTATCGTCTAATTCACTAGTTAAGCTAGGTTTAGATTGTCCTGCTATTATCAGGAGCTTAGTTGCTAGCATTAGGTCTCTATTTCTATTGGCTTTGAGGATCACTTAGGTTTCTTTGGGCACTGGGATGTTGTAATCTGGTTGTCGGCTAAGAGCGTTGGCTCTGCTGTTTTCTGATCCTTTTCAGTAGATGATCTTAAAGTTGAATTCTGATAGGAATTCTGACTATCTAATTTATTATTTATTAAGCGCCTTTAACGTAGTGAAGTGTGCTAAATTCTAGTGATCTATATATATAAGTACTTTATGAATGGTTCCTGAGAGTTCTGGTCTCTATTCCTTGAAGGCTTTGATGATTGCTATAAGTTCCTTGTTGTGGTTCTAGTAGTTAAGTTTAGGTCTGTGGAGCTTTTGTGAGAAGAAGGCATAGGGGTGTAGTTTTCCTTCTGAGTCTCATTATAATAGTTATGCTCTAAGGGTGAAATCTAAGGTATCTGTTTTAACTTTAAATTAATTTTAGGGATTTAGAATTATTAGGACTGGTTTGCTGGTGATATAGTCCTTGATTTTCTGGAAAGCAGTTTCCTAGGTTTCTTTCTATTTGAATAGTTAGTTCTTACGACTGAGGTCTATAAGTAGCATATTGATCTTACTGTAGTATTTAATAAATTTTTAGTAGAAGTTAACTAGTCTGAGGAAACTCTATACTTCTTTCAGATTTTATAGTATAAGCTATTCTTAGATTAACTTAACTTTATCTTTAGATATATAGATATATCTAGGGGTGATAGTGAATCTAAGGTATTTAACTTCTTATGCGTGGAATTTGCTTTTCTCTGGTTTAACTAGGAGTTTAACGTCTTAGAGTGCTTTTAAGACGAGGTGTATATATTCCTTATGTTGTTTGAGCGTAGGTGAGAAGATGAGAATGTTATTGAGGTAGATAACTACAAAGATATCTACAAACTTTTGCAGAACTTAGTTGATTATATTCTGGAACGTAGTAGGTGCGTTAGTGAGACTAAAGGGCATAACGAGGTACTCAAAATATCCTTTGTGAGTTCAAAAGGCGGTCTTCTATTCTTCTCCTTCCTTCATTCTGATTAGGTTGTAGGCTCCCTTGAGGTCTAGGGCTGTAAACTAGTTTGCTCTATATAAGAGTTGTTATAATTTGTCGATAAGTGGTAATAGGTATTAGTTTTTTATTATTATCTTATTAAGCATGCAATAGTTAATGTATAGTTATAGTTTTCTATTCTTTTTAGGTATAAATAGAATTAGACTTCCTGCTGGTGATGTTGATTCTCTGATGTAACCTTTCTTGAGGTTTTCGTCGAGGTACTTATTAAGTGCCTCTATTTCTATTAGATTAAGCCTATAGATTTTATTGAATCTGGGCTCCTTCCCTTCCTTAAGGGGTATCTTATGATTATAACTAGTGTGTTCTGGTAGTCTAGTTTCTAATTCTTCAGCAAAGAGCTTATTATAGATTTAATATTCTTCTGGGATAGACAGAATTAGATCCTTCTTATTATTAGGGTCCTTAGTTATTATTAGTTATAACCTGCTTTCCTTCATCTTGAGGAAGCATATATAGCGTTTTACTATATGTTATTTAGATATATTTGAGGCTTAGATTCTATAGGGCTGCTTAGTGACTAGGTCTTTATCATCCTATTAGAGTTAGCCTGTTCTCTAATCTATTTGTGGGTTGTTTTCTTTTAACTAGGGGATTCCTAGTATAATATTATATACTCTGATATCCATAATATTAAGTTAGAGTTATTCTTTTTGATTCTAGTAACTTATCTTGAGGGGCGTAGTCTTATGTTTAATAGTTCCACCTTTATATTAGACTTATTCTCCTTCTATGTTGCTAAGCTAGTAGAGGTGTTGCTTTGTTCCCTATTATATCCCTATTTAGTTCACTATCCTTAGTGATATAAAGTTTGCTTCTGATCTGCTGTTAATTACTGCTGTAGCTCCTTTGCTGTTAATTGTTACTCTTAGTTATAGATAAGTCTTCTGGTCTATAGGCACTAGGTAGATAGACTTTATTGTTCTTATCTATCTTAGTCTTTTTTTAGTAGGTGAGTCTAGTTTTTTGACTGCTTTAGCTGTTTGGGGTAGGTGATGTGTTTTCCTTCCCTTCATGCCTTCGTCAGGCGGTTTCCCTAGAATTAGAGCCTTAGGGGGCTTGATCCTTCTTGCAGGAGTCAGAAGGCTTTTGCCTTTTGGGTTGTATGTATAAGATATTCGTCCTTCTGGTACTCTTCCTATTTTATGGTGTCGTTATGCTGATATCGCATAGGGTATTGCGGGCTTAAGCTGAAGATTGCTAGATTGTTATTAAATATAATTATTATCTATCTAATTATAGTGGAAACTATGTAGCTGTTCTAGATAGGATGCTCGTTATATCTTCTGGGGTAGAACTAGTGTTTATGTTTGTCTCTGAGGTGTTCTTTATACTTATTAAAGAAGTATTAGGGCTAGAAGAGGGTTTAGTGGTTTTAGTGATTGCTTCTTAAGGCTAGGTGATCTTCTATATGGAGTTCTAGGGTGTAATTCTGTTCTCTCACGTTAGCAGGTGTCCTATAGAAGTACTATTATTATTTATTATAGGTTATGTTAATTATCTGGTATTAAAGGAGCTGTTAGGTTTTTTCTTTGTTGTTGGATTCCTCTTTAGAGCTAGTGTTATCCACACTAGAGGTGAACCTATAGGCGATCTCTGCCTAAGCATGTTAGCAGGTAACATCATAAGGTTTATCTAAGTTATATAGTGAACTTCCTTCTTCTTCAAAAGTCTAGTTGCTTATGAGGTTAAGTAATTGCTATCTTTCTATAGGTTTATATTAGTGATCTAGTTCTTTATCAGATTCTTCCTTAATTTGATCTTCTAGTTCTTGTTTGCGTGTTAACTAAGGTGCTGTGGATGAGCTAGTGGGCATTAGTTATTAGATTTATAGCATTTTGTTAAGCTGTTCTATAGTTTTTTAAGCTATCTTGCTGTTGCTTCTGTAGGCTATAGTGAGTGTCTTTTTCTTGGTCTCTGGGATAGTTATGTTGTAACCTATACGTCCACAATCTAGGTTGCGTGGGTAGTATCCTGAGGCTTCTTTGTTGCTTTAGTGGGTGAAGCAGTCGTTATCATAGCATCTAGTCCATAATATAGACTTATAGGGGGTTTTGTTTGTTATGCTGACTTGCTTAGATTATTTGTGGACGGGCTGCTATTTCTGCTTCTTAGGTTCCTTATATTTATAGGCTAAGTATCCCTTCTGGTTGTAGTTATAGTATTATTTATCTTTTTTCTAGCTATCCCTTCTCTAGGTGCTATTCCTTCCGTTATTAGTTTTTTAGGCTATACTAAGGTCTATAGGTCTGCTGTGCTATCTATAAGCAGTATTTTGTTAAGTGTTATTCCAGTTGTTATAGGGTCTGTTGTTATTCCATTAGTTAATAAACTTCTGTTAGGGTTGCTACTAATACTTACGTCTAGAGTTTAGGTTTTATCGCTTCTCCCCTTATTCCTTTCGTTACTTATAGAGGCGGTTATTAATCTTAATAGTATGTTCGATATAGGCGAGGAAGCTAGGAGGTGTCTCTAGTTTAGCTATTTCATCCTTAACCTCATCCTTAAGTCCTTAGTAGAAGGCGAAGACCTTGCTTTCATTAGTTATGTGGAGTCTGGCGGCTAACCTTCTGAATTCTGCAGCGTAAAGCGTAGCAGACTTAGTTTATTATAGGTGGGATAGGTCTCATTCAGCCTGTCTTTGCTTATTAGGGTTGAGGAAGAGAGATTCCAGGGCTCTAATATAGCCTATAAAGCTGAAGAAAATATTCTTCACTTCTTTGCTATATTTCTCAACTAGGTTATTAAGCTACTCCTATTACAGGGGCTTAAACTAGGCGAGGGCTTATCCTTAAAGGAAGGTGGCTATATATATAATACGTTTAGTGTTATTCTAAAAGGTGTTAATATAGAAGGCTTAGTAGGTCTATACCTAAACTAGGTGTCCCTTAAGTTACCCTAGGGTTCTGTTGAAGGTAGAAGGGGTGTTAAGTTTGAGGCGTTCTCATCCTTTAACTGGAGTGGAAATAATATTAGCAGCAGCTTAGAGGGTGTTAACTTCTTTCTCTAGTTCTTAGGTCTTACGTGCTTATTCCTGAAGTTCTTTGAGGGCAGTAGCGTTCTAGTTAAATATGTTACGCATTTCCTTAAAGTCCCTATTAGTTTTGTTAAGCTATTATTTAAGCTCTTTAGTGTTATCCTTACTGTCTAAGTCGTCCTTCATTTTCTGGTCTCCAAGTTCTTGCTCTAGGCTCTTAGGAGCTTGTTTCCCAGAGGTGTGTGAGGATCTAGGGGTAGGAGACTTAACAGAGGTATAGGAAGATATTCTATACTGTTTAGTAGGTATTAATAGTTAACTTACTGAATAGGAGCAATCAAAGTGTTATAGTTAGCTATCTAACAGTAAGGTCTGCTAATAGAAGCTAGGGATTAATATGTTATAATAGTACACTAGATTATGGTCTAGGTTGTAGGTTATAGGCTGTAGTAGATCAGTCTTTAGAGGCTAAGGTGATCAGTCTTAGACTTAATAAGTAATTCGCAGTAAAAGTAAGCTAAAAGTATCTTTAGTAATAATCATAAGTTAATTACTAAAGAGCTATAGAAGTCTGACCTTTAAGTTAGGCTTAAGTTATACTATATATAAGTCTAAGTTAGTCTTTTTACTCTGAGGACTGATATCTTCTGAGCAGTCCCTAGGCGTGGACTGCTTTCTCTGCGTTAGTCCTGGTTGAGGACCGCTTATCTCTCGTTAGTCCTTCTTATCATCATGTGACGTATACCATAGTTCTTCTGTTTTCCGAGTGAGTCCCTGTTGTTCCTGTGATCCTGCAGTATAAATGTCCTGTCCTAGCCGCCTGACGCTCAGGTGGGTCAGTCAACTGTTATCCTTGCATAACGGGTCGTAACATTCGGCTTGCTTATCATGTACGTTGTTAATTAATATATTAATGTTTAATTTAAATAAAAATTTATATACTACTTAAGACTTATATTTATAGAGTTCTAAAACTTGGAAAATAAGAGGAATAAATATATTATAAACTAAAACTTAAATATAATACTATTTATATAAAAAGATAAAAGAAATTTAAAATTATAGAAATATATATCATAAGGTTTATTTGTAAATATAATATTTCTAAATATATATAGATATAAAGAATTATCTTTTAGCTTAGAAAACTAAAAGGAAAATAATTAGAGATAATTAGAATAGAGTTTAATAAGTTTACTAAATCTTTTAATATTTTTGGTATTTAGAGATTAAATTACTAAATTTCTTTAAAAATTAAGAAATTAACTTAGATATTATTATTAATTTTATAAATTAAAAATATACTTTACTTATCTCTTAATAGATTCTTAAGCTTTTTATTCTATTTCATTTCATTTTAGATCTATAAAGAATATAGGAAGTCTTTTCCTTTTTCTTTTAAGATTATAAGCTTTAAAACTTTAAAGTTATATAGTTATAATAGCTCTATACGCTCTTAAGTATATACGCGCTACTATATTATATAGCTCTTAGCTGCCTAGCTTATAACTATTTTAGTACTAATTAAGATTATTTGTGTTTAAATGCAGGAAGAGATTCCTAGATTGCAGATATGTCTAACTGTGAAAGTATAGTGATATCTTTAGTAAGGCGGCGTTCTAAGGTTAAAAGATAGATAGTAATAAGATTTAAAGGACGGTCTATTATTAGTAGTAACTATAAAGGTGTAATAAAATAAAACTGTTGGGTATCGCTTCGTCCGTGTAAGGGGCTGGCCCCTAGGCTTGTTCAACGTAGAGGTGCCGTCGATTGACTATTCTAAGCTGAAGAAGGAAGAAAGGACTTTACAGGGATAGGCGCCTCGGTGAAGCATACCAGGGCTAGGCGGTGTGCTACAGCAGAATAGTGGATCCGGCGGAGCCGGATCTCGGTAGCTGCTCCGGCAAAGCCGGAGATCTCGACCGGGCTCTAGCCCGTGACAGTCCGTTTGGCATTAACAGCTATTTGCTACCAATCCTCAGTAGCAGAACAACTTGTGACTGTAATATAGGTCATATGAACCAACAAGTCTGTTCACAGAGAGCTTGGATTCAACATTGACATGTCCGATCGTGAAGGCATCAGTTAAGAATTAGTCTTGATATAAATCTTTTTTTTTTCTTCCTATCAATAACTAATTCTTTACCCTTGAACATCAACCTCACCAAGCTCCCTGTACAGCTCTTTCTTGACCTCGTCACTCGCCCAACACATATCAACTCCATTCCTGACCAACTGCACCATGTCCTTCTTACTCATCCCGCAATAAGCATACACCTTTTGCAGGTTCCCATCAACCCACACGTCATGCATGTACACCGGATCATCGCTGTTCACACAAAACTTCACCCCGCGCTCCCACAGCGCCCGGATCTTGGGAAACAACACCTCTGTCGGCGTCCTACGGTGATACGCATGCGGACACAGCGTCAATCCGATCCCCCTCTCCAAGACACCTTGAATCAGCCCCTCCCGGTCCGCCACGTCCAGCCCGTGATCGATCCTCTCCGCACCCTTGCCGCCACAAACCTCGAAAACGGCCTCCCGCACGTGCTCGTGCGTGTCCTTCTGTCCAAAGTCGCAGTGCATCGTAACATGCAGGCCATCCGCCCTTGCTCTCGCGTAGCCCTCCTCAAACAGCATCGGCGGCCTCTCAAACGCGTTGCTCGCGAGCCCAACAGCATGAAAAAGCCCCTTGCCGCCCTCCACGTTCCCCGCCGCCCATGGCCGCGCGACGTCGTACGCATCCAGCCCATCCTGCACACTCTCATCGCGGATAAAGCAGAAGATCCAGTTCGACCGCACGCCGAGCTCGCGCTCGCCGTCGCGCTGGGCGCGCAGGTATCCGTTGAGCACGTCGGCCGCGGGCACGCCGCGGCGCGTGTGCGCCTGGATGTCGAAGAAGGGCTCGACGTAGCGCACGTTCATCTCGGCGCAGCGGCGGAGGTAGTCCATGGACATTTCGTAAAAGTCATCCTCGGCGTGGAGGACCTCGCAGCCGGCGAAGTAGGCCTCGAGGAAGGTGGGGATGCCGGGGACGCGGCCGTTGATCTCGGGGCGGTGGTTGAAGAAGACGGTGTAGGAGGCGAGGAGGTCGTCGTAGGTTGCATAGGGCAGGGGCACATTGTTGCGATGGGCGAGTTTCCAGCGCAGGGAGGGGAGGAGGGTGCCTTCGATGTGGATGTGCAGTTCGACTTTGGGGAGGGAGGCGATGAAGGGGGAGATTTCGAGGCCGTTCATTTTGGGCCAAGAGGAGACGGAAGCAGGTGGTGGTGAGTTTGATCTGGGAGTAGAAAACTGGCTATGATTTCTGAGTTGCTGTGATGAAGCTTCAGATGTTCACCTTCATGTGAGACTGGAGTTGGCCGATTGGACTGTGGTGATTGACGTGCAGCTCCGTTATGTCGGACAGGTCCCGACGTCTTAAATTGCCCCCTGTCGGCTATCATCTAATGTATTGCGGGATGTCACTCTTTAGAGTCCCACCGGTCTCTGGTTCTCTTTCTTCTGACTGGCCCATTGTCTTTCTACCGCGAAAACTCGAACGCCTCGACCGAGTTCTCGGGTGATGCGAATGGAACATCACAAATATCCATCTCGTAAGTGGTTGGATGAAGACCCTTTGCAAATCAAACATCGAAAGAGTCGCGAATCAAGTGAGCCTTGATGGAGTCTTGATGGCCGATGTTCGCAGCAATGTGGAGACCCCAACAACACGAAGGATCCGATAACACTTAATTTTCTGGGGCCCGTCTTATTCCCCAAAGCCTCCATCAGCCAACCATAACCGCCCAGCCGGTATCAAAGCGGCTCTTTGTTTCTTTTTGCCGGCCTGTCAGGTCCATTCAACGTCTGCCTCTTTCATCTCCAAGCCATATGCAGTGTGGTAACGTCGCATCCTCGGTTCGGATATTCACCGACCCTAGAGTGGAACGACTTTTTCCTTTTCCTCGTCGGGGGTAGTGCTCTATTCAGCGGAGTCTAGCGGTGCTCGTCTCTGGCATCCAGTCGCTTGCTTATCTCCCGCCCCGCGGCCCTCCCCCGCCCCTCCGGTTCGCGGTGGTGGTTGGTCGGGTCACAGCGACCGCGTGGCCCAGCGGCCATCGGCAGACAAGGCCGCAGATAAGGTCCCCATCCTGATTTTTCCCTCTGCTTTTTTCGCCGCGGGAAGAACAGGCAAGCAGCCCCCCGGTAACCGCGCGTGCGACCGGTTCTTCGCTGAATGGCCGGGCTCTTCAAAAGGGCGGCGGCTGCACCTCGGGCGGGGGAAGCATCCAGCTCGCGACCGCACCACGCAGACGACGCTCACGAGAGAACGAGGTTGCTCGAAGCTGACGACGATATGGGCTCGACTCCGGATGATGCGCCGCAGGGCGTGGACCAGCAGCAACAGCAGCAGCATGTCGACACCGCGATGGCGAAGAAGATTCTGTGGAAGATTGACCGCACCGTCATTCCCCTGCTTTTCGTCACGTACATGCTCAACTTTATGGACAAGACTATCCTGTCCAGCGCGAGTGTGTTTGGGTTGAGAGATGATACTGTGAGTAGTTGCCATTTTTCCTGAAGACGTCCTGGCCAAGATGGGTGAGAGGTGATGAAATGAGCATGTTTGCTGATGCGCCGCGATAGCACCTGAAAGGCCAGAACTACAGCTGGGTCTCGAGCATCTTCTACTTTGGCTACTTCGCCTGGACGTACCCCACGACGCTGCTCATCGCCCGCCTCCCCGTCGCAAAGTACATGACCGCCAACACTTTCTTCTGGGGCGCCGTCGTCGCCGTCACCGCCGCCTGCAAGAACTACGGCGGCCTGCTCACCGTGCGCTTCCTCCTCGGCGTCGCCGAGGCCACCATCACCCCGGCCTTCATGTTCCTCACCTCCACCTGGTACACCCGCGACGAGATCCCGACCCGCACCGGCATCTGGTTCGCCGGCAACTCCGTCGGGGGCCTCGTCGCCTCGCTGCTCGCCTTCGGCGTTGGCCACATCGACGACAAGATCGGCCCCTGGCGCTGGATGTACATCATCCTCGGCGTCGTCACCTTCGTCTGGGCGTTCGTGCTGTGGCTGTGGCTGCCCGATACCATCTCATCCGCACGCTTCCTGACGCCCGAGGAGCGCCAGTACGCCGGTGACCGTGTTGTTATCGCGGGCACTGGCCGCACGGAGAAGACGCACTGGAAGTGGGACCAGATGCGCGAGTGCCTTATCGATCCCAAGACGTGGCTCATATTCGGCCTAGAGCTGATCTCGCAGATCCCCAACGGCGGCACGCAGAACTTTGCCAACCTCGTCATCAAGTCCTTCGGCTTCACGAGTCTGCAGTCGACGCTGATCAACATCCCCTACTCGCTCCTCTCGGCGGGCATGATTGCCGGCACGGGCTGGGTCGCGGGTCGCTTCCGCAAGATGAACTGCATCCTCATCGCGCTGATCGTGCTCCCGTGCATCACGGGAGCAGCCATCATCTACTCGCGCGAGCACGTGAGCAACGGCGTCCAGCTGTTTGCGTACTTCCTCCTCTCGCCCGGCCCTGCGGCGATGCCGCTTGCGATGTCACTAGTGCAGGCCAACTACCGCGGCGTGACCAAGAAGATGACCATGTCGGCGCTGCTGTTTCTGGCGTACTGCGCGGGCAACATCGCCGGGCCGCAGTTCTTCAAGGCCAGCGAGGAGCCGCACTACAACACCGCCTTCCGGACCATCATGATCTGCTACTCGCTCGTCGTGGTGCTTGCCCTCTGCCTGCGGTTCTACCTGCAGTGGATCAACGCCAAGCGCACGAGGGAGGAGGGCTTCGAGGGCAGCGCTGGAGGAGCTGGTGCTGTTGGTGGCGGGAAGGTAATGCAGGCTGATGGCAACGCGAATGACGTCGCGGACATGGTTGACCGGGTGGAGCTGCGGCCTGAGGATTATGAGGACGTGACTGACTGGAAGACTGCTGGATTTAGATATAGATTGTAGTTGCCTTCGCGGTATTTTGGCGACAGCTTTGCATCCTGCATGGTAGAAAGTGGTGCTGGTGATGAGTGTAGCTAGAGTTTGGGCCTAGAGATCCCTTCCAGCGAAGACAAAATCATCCTTCGAGGACCCCATTCTTGGCCGCTCAATGTCACCATGAAAGTGCTGTCGATCTGCTGTTGAGGTTGTTCGCATGTCCTTCGTGGTGGCTTTGAGTAGGCAGCAGCCTCAGAGTGCTTCTCGTTGTGTGAGACTGTGGCGTCCAAGCTGGCAGCGCTACCATCAGGCGCGCACGACACAGATAAACGAGACCTCTCAGTCGAAATGGCTGGCGACGTGATGCTCAACCGCAGCTGCATCGCCCTCAAACGTGCCGCACACAGGACAAGTGACGACCTCGGAGGGCACAGCCGCGGCCGTCTCCTCACTCTCCGGAGCAGCAGCAGCCTGCGCAGCACCTCCGCGACCCCCTTTCTTTTGCTTCGCGGGCCGAATATACGCATCTAGTCCGACCTGCGCCGAGGGCAATTCGGCATCCTGCTCCTGCCGCCTGCCCTGCCGGCCCCGCGGTCCTCGCCTGTCTCCGAAGGCGGGCCCAGCGTCGCCGGACATCTCCTGCTGCTGGTCGGCAGATGGTGTACCGGCCTGCTGGGATCCTGCATGCGACTGTACGCGGCCCACGCGACCGTCGGAGAGGCGCACCTTGATCCCGCGCGGGTGGTTGCCGCGGGTCAGCACATCCTGGACGGTTCCCGAGACGGTGCGGCCCGTGGGCTGGTCGGCTTTGAGAACGATATTGACGCTGGCGCCACGAACGACGGTTGCTACTGTGGGAACCCTGCTCATTTTGCGGAGTGCGCTTCTCATGTCATCGAAAACAATGAGGTGAGTTTGTTGCGGTCTCGTGGCGCGGGTACTGGTGGTGTTCGTGAAGTGCAGGGATTTGGGTGAGGGAACAAAAAATTGTACGGTGCAGGGTGGTGTATGGCCCGTGCACCCCCGTTCAGATACGTCATCCGCCAGCAGATGATTCTAATTGGCCAATTAATCTTCAGCCAGAGGAGTGAATGACGGCAGCAGCAAGGAGCTACTGCGTCGTTGAGCAACCCGTATTTTACAATCAGAGGTAATTCCGTTGGAAATTTTACTAGATCTTTTTCAAAACGGTTTCTGTGGAGAAAAGGGAAAAAAAAAACCTCATGTCGTCCGTGTATATGTTTGTGATCTGCTGCGCTGTTTAAAGACCTCGAATTATGACGGAATTCTGGTCACTTTTTGAACTGTATGAGTTCCATGTTAGCATTCGGTTCGCCACTCTGTCTCACGCTCGCTGCTGCCTCGTGTCCGTATTGGGAATGAAAGCTCGTCTCGTGGACGTCCAGCTTGTACTTTCTAGTGAATATATTGTAATCTTACGCTACGAAGTTCACTTGCCATGACAACAACTCCGAGTCGTGATAAGAAAGCACAACGATCAAGATCTAAGCAACCAAATTTCGTTCTCAGATTTCAACAAGTCATCGAAGCTGATTTGGTGCGTTTGCGCGGAATTCGCCCGTCGGCTGCTCCTGGCTACCTCCTAGCCCACCAAACTAAGTTCCACAAACCAACAAGAAGACGCATGTACGCCGCTCGCCGATCTTTCTTTTCCAGCCACCACAGACTCAACAAGACCGCAAAAAGATTCAAATGCAAGGTCGGTCGCTCATTCTCCTGGTTCTTCTTCTGCTCCCGCGCTTGGGCGTTTTCAAGAGAGCTTTCGACTCTGTTGACGTCGTAATCTCACAGCCCCGACATTCTAGCCACCTCCAGAATGTCAGCCTCTCGGGCCCCATCAGATTCAGCCCATGCTAATGCATTCCTATCAGCGCCATGATCTATCATAGAAACCATGGTCTTGGCAATCTCCTCTTCATGTAGTTTAAATCATTTTGATCTTAAATAATTATTTAGCTTCTAAGTTATATTAGATTGTATTAATCTAATATAATTATTATCTTATTATTATAACGTAGTTGATAAGCGAGTGTCTCAGACAAGCGAGTGTCTCACGAAACCGCATATACAACATAACAGTAAGAAAACCACAGCATCAACACAATTCAAATAATTAAAACTACTCAGAAAGCTCTTCATTAGACGTTTC